>JAAAWM010011378.1:0-76353 GCA_036873465.1 Thinopyrum obtusiflorum | reverse complement strand
GAATTTGATATCATGGCATTTGTAAATCATACCTAAATTATGGGGGCACCAATTTTTGCTCTGATTTTGTACATAATAGCATATGTAGTCGTGTACAAAATAGATTCAAATTTAGCTCCTCCATTCCAAAATAATCGTAGTTATAGGATTTTCAAGTGTCAAAATTTCAAAAAGAAGCGGATAATTTAATGAGGTTTTCAAACATACAAGGTAAAATTTAACGTTGTCTATTTAGGTCAATCCTCAAAGTTCAAGAGTACTCTAAACGTGAATGCTTGTGTTTCAAAATTTCGAACGAAGCGCCAAAAGAGCCTCTACTCGCCCGAAACCGCGTGAGACCAATGTTTGGTAGTACAAGGAAATTACTTTTCTAATAACTCCGACCCGTGAAACCTACCGGCCCGACGTCCAAAGGTCTAAACCGGGGTAGGTTTGTAGCTTCATCTAGACGCCACGCAACCGCCTCCGAAAAACATTCATACACAATGGCCGCCTAAGCACACATGCGCGCGGCCGAAATCGCTCCCGCCCACTATTTGGGACACCTGGGATTACCATCCTACCCCCGACCCGCAGCAGGTCCGAAATTTAAGAGGGGGTGCAAAGTTTGTACTTTCCCCAAATTTCAAACAAGCGCGTCCCATCTTCTGTTCAAAAAAGCCAAAAACAAGCGCGTCCCAGACCGAAACATGGTTCTCCCCCCTCCCCCCCGCCTACCCGTCCGATTCCCCATTCGTACTCCGTGGGCGCAAAAACTACCTCTCCACCAACCGCGAAACCCCGGCGTCCTCCGTCCGCCACCCCATCCCACCCATCAACCGCCGCCCTCCTCCATCACGCCGGAGCTGATACCCCAACGTCGTCGTCCACCGCAACCTCAACCGCAATGCCCTCCATGGCTAGTAGTTGAAGCCGAGGCCGAGCCGTCCGTACCCGAGCCAGTTCAACCACGCCGTCCTGCGCCTCACCGCTGCCGCTCCAACTTCGCCACCCTCCACCGCACCGGAGCTGTTCCTGCTACGCCGTCCTTCGCCGCCTCGGATCTGCTTCCCCTCCGCTAATATATGGCCACGGTAACACAGTCAACAATTTGGCCATGGGTTTGTCCAAGGATTCACGGTTCTCCAAAACATCGGTTCCCCCGGGAGAAAAAAGAAGATCGCCGCGACATATGGAGGAGACCACACTAGCAACCGATAAGGGTACTCCTCTTCCCTTATTCGTGCAAATCTTACGTGTCTGCTTGCACGGTATTCATCCCACAGAAGACACTAGTTGACCGCTTCTTCTTGATACTAGATGTTACTAGTAACTCGCGATGCACAAGGTTTCTCCTCATATACTATTTCACCTTAGCTAGAGGTCCGTCGCCCCCCTGAATTTCAATTCCTGGTCAATTGATTCCCAATTAACAGAAGCATTCCCTGGCGTAACAGGCGCTAGTCCGCCTATTACGCCGGGGAAGCAGCGCCTCGGTGTTTATCTTAGGGGCGTGTGGGGCCTAGAGCTACTGGCGCCCGATCTGGAGGTCGGCCGGGATTAAAGGGATGGCCTGGGGGCGCTGCCAAGAACGGCGGTGGTGTGAGGTCGAGGGGAGGGCGGGGCGGCAGAGGCAGGGGTGTGGGCCGGTGGTCGCTGGCGGTTCGAGAAAGATCGTCAACAGTGACTGGCGGGAGGTAGACGAAGGCCATCTGCCCGTTCCTTATAGATCGGATGGTTCATTAAAAAAATTGACTGACCTATTTATTTTCAGTCGACTGTTATCTTGATATGACCACATGTGGTGGTGTGCTGGAGGAGTACCTGCATTTCCTGTGCTCATATATTACAAAATCATACGGAGTAGAATCTAATTTTGTTTGCCATGCAATGTTGTAGAGCTATCATATGTCTCCTGTCATTTATTTTTCAGCCACCTGCTATCTGCTACTTTTACAGTGCACTTGTTCTGCACACACTTCACCCATACTCTCACTATTATGTTTTTATGCAAGGGTATTTCAGAGTCTGCCTCGAGAGAAGCAGAAAAGAAGAGAGAGAAGTTGCTCCAGCTTTCTACGCGGGTAAGCATGACATGTTACAGCGCTATAAAGGGTGCAGTGTCAGCAGATGGAGATGGTAAACGTAGCTCTGGAGTTGATGACCTCGCTCGCAATGAACCACCATCCTAGGTGCTTGCTTTAACTTCGCGGTGTCATATGTGGTTGCATGTTCCATATGGTGTCTAGCTTGTATTCGAAAGGCCGAAGTCGGTCTTTATTAAGATAAGGAAAGATATTTTTTACATGAACCACCATCCCGTGAGCACCAGAACACAAATAGCTAGTCAGGGCACTGGCCGAGCCAGTGACAAGCCCAGCAAAGACATGCATCACCTGGAAGCCAACTAAAAAGCCACGATGGTGGCGAAGCAGCCCGCCTCCCACCAGGCTCTCAGGTCCTAGATGATCATGCTCACCACTCCAGCTGGATGTCTAGCTTGTATTGCTTCCAATTTGGTTAAATTGCATCTGCTTAGCTTACTGATTATAACTTTGAATATCACATGCCTTTCTGTTTTTGGTACATACTAGTACATCTGTGTATTAACCATGTTCTTACATCAAACTAATGTTCTTGTGTATCCCTCATCAATCACTTATGATGAGGCAGTCAGGCAAGTGGACTACTCCTCATTTAAAGAATGCAGCGTCAGCCTCCCGACATGATTCTCAAGAAACAGCAAGGCTAGATGAAGATATTGAACGTAGCTCTGTAGTTGATTACCGCATTTCCCCTACACTATCATCGCAGGTGCTTGCTCTAACTTGGCAGCGTGATATGTGGTTGCATGTTGCATATGGTGTCTAGATTAATTCTTCCAATCTGGTTAAACTGCATGTGCTATTCTGCTTAGCTTATACATTATACCTGTTAATGTGACATGCATTCCTGTATTTAGTACATAGTACATCTGTCTATTAAGCATGTCCTTACATAAAACTATTGTTTTTTGTATCCCGCATCAATCAATATGACGAGACACCTTTAGTATATGCAGTGCGATATTAGTTGCATCTTTCATATGATTTATAGCATGCGCTGCTTCTAATTTGTTGAAATTCCATTTATGATGGGATGCTTTTAACTTGGCAGAGTCATATTGGTTGCATCTTTCATGTGGTGTCTAGCTTGCATTGCTTCTTATTTGTTGGAATGGTTTCTGCTTAGCTTACACAAATAGTTGTGAACATGCCATGCCGTCCTGTTTTTCGTACATATTCCATCCTGGTATCATGTGTTTGCCTTACATCAAAGTAGTGATTGTCAGTATCATGCATGAATGAGTTCTGAAGAGAGAATTTTATTGCTTTTTCTTGTCGGTTTTACTTGACAATTCAAAATCAATAAAGCGGAAGGAAGTTAGCAAGGCAGCGGATAAAGGTGCTCCTTCCAAATGGAGGGCCTCTACAGTTTCTACTCCTCCATCCCCCCAAGATGATTTCCAAGACAACACATGCATAGACACTCAACGTAGCTGTGTTTATGATGAGCACGTCTCCCCTAGTGCACCATCACCGGTGCTCCCTCTAACTTGGCACTGTTATATGTGGTTGCATGTTATGTGTGATGTCTAGCTTGTATTGCTTCTAATTTTGTTGAATTCCATCTGCTTACTTTACACATTATACTTGAATAAGACATGTGTTCCTGTTTCTAGAACATACAATATCTGTCTATCACACCAAGTTCTTACATCAAATTACTACTGTTGTGTAACCTACAACAATCACTTATCATAAGACACATTTGACTTCGGAGTGTGATATAGGTTACATCTCGCATTCTTTTCTAGCTTGTACTACTAATTTGTTGAAATGGCACTTATGACGAGACAGTTTTAACTTGGTAGAGTGATATTCGTTGCATCTTTCATATGGTGTCTAGCTTTCATTGCTTCAAATTTTTGAAATGCCTTCTCCTTAGTTTACACATCATAAGCTGTGAATATGCAATGCTGTGAATATGCAATGGCACTAATGACGAGAGACCTTTAACTTGATAGTGTGATGTTGTTTGCATCTTGCATATGATTTATTTCTTGTACTGCTTCACATTTGTTTAAACGGCATTTATGATGAGACACTGTTAACTTGGCAGAGCGATATTTGTAGCATCTTTCATATGGTGTCTACCTTCCATTGCATTGCTTCTAATTTAGTGAAATGTCTTCTGCTTAGTTTACACATCATAGTTCTGGTTATCTCATGCCGTCCTGTTTTTCTTACATATTACATCCGCCTATCATGTGGTTGTCTAACATCAAAGTTCAGTTCGTCTGTATCACGCATCAATTTGTTCTGAAGAACTAAATTGTTATTTGTTTTTCTTGTCGGCTTGACTTAACATGGCACAGAGAAAGAGGAAGCAAGACAGAACGACAGGGAAAGGGAAGCGGAAGAATCCTATAGATTCTGCTGGTACTGATGGTGCAATAGAAGGTCAAAGTCCAGCAAAAAATTGTACCGACAGGGTATCCCGTGCTACACGAGCTGCAGAACAAGCCAAACAGAAACAAATAGCTGCCACCAAACAAGCTGAGACAACCCTAGTTGTTGCAACACCTTCCACAGTACCACCAGCTGCACGATTTACTCGTTGGTCAACTCAGCTAGCAGCACGTTCCCAAGCTCCCTTGCCACCTGACACTACTTCTGAAGCACTCTTGTCACAAGATGAGTTGGCAAGATCAGATGAACTTTGTGAGCTTCAACAGCAAGAAGGTAGTTGCTGGAGTCAAGTTACAGTTGCATGCTTCTTTATATGTAGTCTCACAGTTTGGTGTACACTAACACTTCCTATGTTTGTTGTTGGACTAGCACCTAGGCGCAAGAGGAAACAAACATCAGGGATAATGCTAGATAGGTTAACTAAATCTAGAGGAGGAAGAATGGAGATCCGTTTTGAGGCAGGTTTAAAAAGGCTACGTGATGCTATAGAGTCAGCCAAGTTAGTATCAGAGGCAGCGGTTGCTGTTAGGTGTCATGTATGTATCCTCCCAACATGCATTCAATACAGGAATGACAAAGACGAAACCCAGTTCAACACCTTCCTCGACCATTTATCTGTAAGTATGGTTATGTATGGAAACTAGTAATATCGTCTTGCTCTGTCCAATACTTTCTAGGTTGCTGATAATGAGACTCCCATAATTTTCAACAGATGAGGTTCAAGTTGGATAGCCAAGATGATGCAACCAGACAAGCTTGCACCCATGTTTCCAAGTCTGCTCTGCGACAGTATTGGTATAACTTGAGGAAAACTCACTTTGAAGGCAAGGCTAACAGTGAACTTGCCCAAACATCTCCAGTGGAAAATATATCTGATGAAGACTGGAGAGGCCTCGTTAAACACTGGTCCGATCCGAAGTATCATGTACATTATATATATGTGATCAGATCACATGTTGAAGTCCTATTTACGCATGTGCCACACAAATCTATCTTCTTGTAGGTGAACTGTTCAAAGAACAAGGCCAACCGTACGAAAGTGAAATTCCAATAGACGACAGGATCTCGTAGCTATATTGCACACTGCAAGGCTCTTGCAATTAGCTGATGTTTCACTCTTTTCGCTGTACCATATTATCAGATCTATATTGACTTGTTCCAAATGCAGAGGAAAGCCCGCAAGGACCAAAAAGTACCTGAACCAAATGCTGTGGAAATCTTCAAGGACTATCACACCAGCAAGAAGAAGGGCATGACTACACCATTCAAAGCCGTTGTTGTAAGTCCTTAATCCTCATGCCTTTTAACTACTACTTACTCTGACTTGTGCCTTGAACTGCATGGTTTACAGCCAATGTCTATTACTCTTTTCAATTTTATACACAATTGTCTTAGCGTATCATTGTACCTTACAAGGTTTAAAAGAGAGGAGTGATGTTCCTTTGATCTTGACCTGTAATCTAGTTCCGTGCTGGACTTGCCCACACAACGTTACAATTGCCTGTTTGTCTGTTCTCAGTTGTTTTGTGATATGAATGATGTCATACTATGCTTACCGTATTATAAACTTCGTCTCTTTATCCTTAGCCCTCAATACAATGTGAAGAAATAGACAATACATTAGCGATGGAACATGGTCATATGTTTGGAACCTGGTTTTATTATGTACCTTGCAATAAAATACAACTAATATTTTACATGGGTTCACCAGAATAAGTTTTGTATATAGACCAAAGCTATTTTGTTTGGTTTTGCTACCTCCTTAATATCTTCTGTTCTGGTACTACTAATGTAAAACCTCAACTTTTCAGCGAGCTATGGAAAAAATGGTGGAACCGCCACCTTCTGAAGGTGGCGAGGCAACTATAACCGCAATGTCAGCTCTTGCTGCAGTGGGTCAGTACCTGTCCACTGACAGTGCCAAAAGCACGTTCCTGCGTAATACTGGGTTGGTTGTTAAGGCAATCTCATCCAAACTACCTCATGATCAAGATATGCAAGCTCAAAACAATGTTGTATCTGCGCTCCAGACACAAGTCCATTCCCTAACAGAGACCCTTTGTGAAACAAGGAGAGACATTGTTCGATGTTGTCAAGATATGCATGGTTTTGAAACCAGACTATCAGACATTTGCTATGTTGTTCAGGAGCCTAGGAGAACTGAAGGCGAAGGTTATGGTGCTCCATCGGACAATACATCATGAAAACGTAACAGTTAGGTCAAATGAACTGAGCTTCTGAACTTCTGGTGGTGCATTTATCTGCTAGACTGTTAACTTTTATGCCAACCTTCCTTTTGTTTTATAGTTGTAATTTGTTTTGGTGCGATACAAAATTTGTTCTTAACGTGCAGCCACCGGCTGAAGAAAACAACAAGCCATTTTTGTATAGTGTAGGGTGTTCCCTATATTTGCACTGGTGGCGAACTTTGATGCCCAGTGGATGTAATATGTGTAATAGCCGTGATAGCCTAGCGTAAGTTGCTTGCTTATTTATTTCCTTATTGTCTTATTTATTTGTTTTCTTGTAGTCAGTGCAGTTCTTTTTCCACGGTTTGCTAGTGGCCGCAATAACCTATTTTTTAAAACTAGGCCACATTAACCATGGGCTACATATTTACTGTAGTTAACATGGGCCTCCTACGGGCCGTAGAAACAATGGGCCTTCTAAGGGCCATAGAAACAATGAGCCTTCTACGGGGCATAGAAGCAATGGGCCTTATACGGGCCGTAGACACAATGGGCCTACTACGGGCCGTATCATCAATGGGCCTTCTACGGGCCGTATGATCGGTTGGCCAAACATGGGCCAATAACAGACCACATTATGGTTGTCCCCCCCCCCCCCCCCCCCCCCCCCCCCCCCCCCCCCCCCCCCCCCCCCCCCCCCCCCCCCCCCCCCCCCCCCCCCCCCCCCCCCCCCCCCCCCCCCCCCCCCCCCCCCCCCCCCCCCCCCCCCCCCCCCCCCCCCCCCCCCCCCCCCCCCCCCCCCCCCCCCCCCCCCCCCCCCCCCCCCCCCCCCCCCCCCCCCCCCCCCCCCCCCCCCCCCCCCCCCCCCCCCCCCCCCCCCCCCCCCCCCCCCCCCCCCCCCCCCCCCCCCCCCCCCCCCCCCCCCCCCCCCCCCCCCCCCCCCCCCCCCCCCCCCCCCCCCCCCCCCCCCCCCCCCCCCCCCCCCCCCCCCCCCCCCCCCCCCCCCCCCCCCCCCCCCCCCCCCCCCCCCCCCCCCCCCCCCCCCCCCCCCCCCCCCCCCCCCCCCCCCCCCCCCCCCCCCCCCCCCCCCCCCCCCCCCCCCCCCCCCCCCCCCCCCCCCCCCCCCCCCCCCCCCCCCCCCCCCCCCCCCCCCCCCCCCCCCCCCCCCCCCCCCCCCCCCCCCCCCCCCCCCCCCCCCCCCCCCCCCCCCCCCCCCCCCCCCCCCCCCCCCCCCCCCCCCCCCCCCCCCCCCCCCCCCCCCCCCCCCCCCCCCCCCCCCCCCCCCCCCCCCCCCCCCCCCCCCCCCCCCCCCCCCCCCCCCCCCCCCCCCCCCCCCCCCCCCCCCCCCCCCCCCCCCCCCCCCCCCCCCCCCCCCCCCCCCCCCCCCCCCCCCCCCCCCCCCCCCCCCCCCCCCCCCCCCCCCCCCCCCCCCCCCCCCTCTTGATTCTGTCATAAATTTGTCATGGATGTACATGCATGACAGAAAATGTGACCTACTGTGACAAACACGTATCATCACGGAAGTGTATTTTTTTTGTAGTGAACTCCAAGGAGTCGACTAATGTCCTCGGCTTGAAGACTAGTTCAGGGGCTACTGGCGATGTCCTGGACTAGGGGGTGCTATCCACGTCGGCCTGCCGGTCATGGGCCAGGCCGAGGGCCCCCAGACAACCAAAGAATGGGCCATATTCACCATGACCCCGGCATACTCAAGATGGAATCCTTCGAAGACTTGGCGCACACTTCAAGACATGTTCAAATCATCGACAAGCTTATCCCTAGATGTAACCGACCTACATGTAACCCTAGGTACCCCCGGTACCAATATAAGCCGAGGGGTTTTAGTCCATAGGGTTAAGTTAAGCTAAGTTAGATTCATTCATACAATCTTAAGGTAGATCATCTTGTACTTTGTACTCCATCACAATCAATACAATAGAAGAAGTACACAGGGTTTTACCTCTTTGAGAGGGACCAAACCTGGGTAAACATCACGTCTTTTGTTCATCATGTTACCATCTAACCAAGATCACCAGCTCAGGACCCCCTACTCGAGATCCATCGGATTAAACCCCGACACATGGACATGGATTTTTTTTCTAAGGGAGAAAAAGAAAGAGGAGAGGTACAAGCTCATGTTGGATGCGCAAAAGCAGAGGGTGGATTGGGATCGAAATAGGGCGAGCTAGAAACTGCAAATTGAGAGGGAGAAGATTGAGTTGGAGAAGAAAGAGGTGGCGATCAATTGGGAGCTCGAGAAGGACCGGACATTTGGAAAGATGGAGCTTGAGAAGGAGAAGTAGCAACTTGTAGGATCAAAAGTATGTCTAGAGGGGGGTGGTCAGACTACTTGACCAAATAAAAGTTATCTTTTCCCCAATTTTAGTTGTGGGGAAGTTTTAGCAATTCTATCAAGTCAAACACACCCTACACATGCAAGTCTAAGAGTTGTGCAGCGGAAAGTAAAGACTTTGCTTATGAACATAAAGGAGGGATTGGAGATTTCAAACGCAATGAAGACACGATGATTTTTGGCGTGGTTCCGATAGGTGGTGCTATCGCATGTCCACGTTGATGAAGACTTCGACCCACAGAGGGTAACGGTTGTGCGAGTCCACGGAGGGTAACGGTTGTGCGAGTCCACGGAGGGCTCCACCCACGAAGGGTCCATGAAGAAGCAAACTTGTCTATTCCATCATGGCTTACGTCCATGAAGGACTAGCCTCACTCAGGTATATATTCGTGAAGTGGGCGATATCCTTGCCCTTACAAACTCCTTGGTTCAAATCCACATGATCTTGGAGGCTCCCAAGTGACACCTAACCAATCTAGGAGACATCACTCTCCAAAAGGTAATAGACGATGTTGTTCATGATGAAATCCTTGCTCTTGTGCTTCAAATGATAGTCTCCCCAACACTCAAACACTCTCTCACAGTTTTGGCTTTGGTAGGAGAGGGTATTGGAAAGCAACTTGGGAAAGGCTAGAAATCAAGGTTCAAATGGTTGGATTGGAATCTCTTGATCTCAACACATGAGTAGGTGGCTCTCTTCTCAGAAAATGAATGGTGGAAGTTGTGTTTCGTTCGGATGGCTCTCTTAGAGAGTAAGTGGTGGCAGAGGGGTATAAATAGGCAACACCAAAAATCCAACCATTACAAGTCTTTGACCCAACTTGGTGACATCGACATGAGAATCTCAGTGAGACTGACTAGTGCAAAAGACTTGATCGCTAGGCTTTTCGGTGAGACTGATCATACCAACTCGGTGGGACCGAAGTGCAATGGCTCGGGCAAGGCCTAGTTTTGTAATTTCGATTGATTCATCTCGTTGATACCGAAATGAAGTAACTTCATCACAGAAACTTGGTCAGGCTGTCTCAGTGGGACCGAGAACCATTCTGGTCGAACTGAATTGCTAGGGTTTTGGCTGTGGCATTGTATGGGATCATCTCGGTGGGACCGGATAGGATTGTTTCGGTGGGACCGAGATGGACTTTTAGGGTTTTGGATATGATGAAAGTGATGAAGTATTTGAGGGTTTTGGAGCAATATCACTAAGCACTTGAGCAATTGAATCATGATCAAAACCTCATCCCCTTTTAATAGTATTGGCTTTTCCTATGGACTCAATGTGATATTGGATCACTCAACCAAAAATGTAGAGTCTTGAAGCCAATATTTATCCTTTGTATTTTGAGGGGTCCACATTCACTAATCCTTGCCATGCCAATCATTGATCTTTTCTGAAATCTATCATCAATGTTCATTAGATCAATGACATATTTGTTATTATTAATAACCAAAACACCTGGGGGTTAAATGCACTTTCACAACTTGATCGAGATGCGAAGGATGCGAAGATCATGTTGGCGGACGAAAGCCTCTTGGATGAGCATGCAAAGAAGTGGCTTGTGGGAATAAAGAAGGAGATCAATGAATGTAGGTAGTACGGGGCGACGAGAGGGGCGATGGCAACATCGTAAGTGGAGGCAAGGATGTAGGCAAAGGAAGCGGCAAGGGTGCAGACAGAGCAGGCAAAGCATGAGGCAAGGATGGCTATGGAGCAGTCGGCATGGTTGGTGTCTGGTGAGTGATTTGTCATGCTCGGACTTGAATTTCATTTTGGCATGCTCAGATTGTTGAACTATGACTTATTTTGCTCCGTCGCATTGTTGAACAATTGAATTTGTGACAATGATCCACGTGCATGGATTTGGGGATCCACATTTGAGGTGTGTGGTTGTCTGGGAGGCCGAATGAGGGGTCGTCCAGTGCTATGCGCGGATGCGCCCATGGGTGTATATGGGGGCGCATTTTGACAAGTCCGGCTATAGATGCTCTTAGCGAGACAAAAATTGAGAGTTTGATGAAACAAAATTTTGCGTGCGTCCATTGGGGTGAGTGTATGTGGGCATCTCTGATTGTGTTGTGTTAAAATAGATGAAGAGGAATTTCACAATCTAATTTTTTTTGTTACTACCCATCTAGGGTATGTTACTCCTAGTGTGATCCTGGGGCGAGGCAACCATATAGGTGCCTGATCGAAGACCTTCTTAGATTAGGGTAACAAAAGATGACCTAGCCACTTGAAGCGCACTAGTTCTATGAGGCGGCGCTAGGGTTTGATGGCGAGTGAAGGACAAGCATCATCGTCTGTGGACGGAGGCAGATCCTGAACTGGCACCAGGGAATACCTGGATAACATGCTTGGTAAGCTGCACCTAGAAGGTAAGGAGAATATGGAGATAAATCTTGAGATGTTTGACGAGTTGAAGTCATCGACAAGATGAATTGTAGTCAAATGAGTTTGTACCAGCAAGAGGTTCAGCAACTGCTCATAATATCCACCATGAACACTGCTTCTGTCGGCGTCCTGGGAACGGGGGTACCCAGACTTGCCTGCCTGCGGCCCACGGCGTGGCTCCATCAACGGCCCGGTATGGCCCAGCTTCAGCAGCAACAACTCAAGACCCTCGCGAGGGGCCAAGCCTCACGAGGCGGACGACACCAAGACCTCCTTGAGGGCGGCCTCACTAGGCTGTCTCCTGAGGAGCGGAGATATCAATGCAAGGTGCACCTCGCGAGGTTCATATGACGTGAGCCATGACGATCAAGGCCACGCGGGCGCCAGCGGGCGCAGTGTACCAGTTTCCTCTTTGGTGCCAAGGAGGCAAGCACAGGCGCAGGGTCCCGAGGAATCAACTAAAGGTTTCCATATCGGTGCAACGAGACCAAGACCACCAGGACGATAGGACGAAGGTCATCATGGAGCCCACCACAGCGTCACCACCAGAGCCTTTGCAGGCAAAGACTACTTTTGTCAGGATAGCTTGTACTAGTTGTTCCCTTTCAAATTCGGCCATTGTGGGATCCCTTCCCGCCTACATTTGGGAAGAGGACCAAGGCCACTATAAATAGGACTTAGCCACCACCATAGGGAAGAGAGCACTTCCACCCTAACCACCTCACCAGCTCATCGAGCTCAAGAACACCTCTCCTCCTGAGGCTGTTCATCCACTGTACTAGTTCATCCTCAGCCCCTTGAGGCAATCCACCACAAAGCTGGAGTAGGGTATTACACCGCAAGGTGGCCCGAACCAGGATAAACTGCCGTGTCTCTTGTTCCTTGGGTTCGTCGAGCTAGGCCGGGGGATCGTCGAGCAGGCAGATAGGGAAGAGAGAGTTCTTCGCACGCACCCCAGAGTTCGAACCTCTCAAGGGTCTGCGGAACCCCGAATCCGACATTTGGCGCGCCAGGTAGGGGTGCGTCGAGGCCTCTCTTTCATCGATCGACTCACCGCGGCTCCACTGTCTCCATGGCTGATGCTCGTCGAGCCCGTGCTGAGCGCCGAGCTGCTCTCGCCGCTCGTGTCGCCCAGACGGCGCCCGTCGGCGGGCCTCCCCGTTGTTCTCCGTCACGCACCGCCAACGCCGCCACCGGCCCGGCGGGGCACGAGCAGCAAGCTTCGTTCCTGCACCCCTTTGTGCGGCGGGACGGACGCACCGCCACCCCGTCGTTGACTCCGGCCAGCTCATCGTCCCACGCTCGTCATGGCCCGGCGAACGCGCAGGCTGCGTTTCTCATGGCGCATGAGCTTCTGCGCTATCGCACAGTCGACGACCTCTACGAAGACTGGCTGGACCGCATCGCCGAGCTAGTCAGCACGGCTGGGGGCTCGCCTGCACCGTCCCTCTAGTTGCCTCGCCCGCTGCCTGCTGCGGGCGACGTAGCCCATGGAGCGCCTCCACCACCTCCCTGTCAAGACGTCGTCCTCGGACCAAGGCGCGCGGCCCCACGGCGTGACCCACCGCGCAGGGCGCCCGCACGCGAAGAAGAAAGCTGCCAGGAGGTCCAGCGGCCGCAGGAAGGTGCTCCAGCGCTCCCTGCACTACTGCGTCAAGACCGCGCGCCACCTGCGGTGGTGGCGCGTGAGTACTAAGATCAGGCTCCACCTCCACGATGGGCCCCGGTGACCACAGCGGGCTGCCGCGCCTTCACCCCTGAGCTACACAGCGTCGTCTGGCCGGGCAAGTTCAAGCCCGACCTGCCTCCGCGCTACGACGGCACCCCCGACCCTGCCGAGTTCTTGCAGCTCTATGGGCTGAGCATCGAGGTGGCCAGCGATGACAAGAAGGTCATGGTGAACTGGTTTCCCATGGCCCTCAAGGATGGCGCGTGTTCGTGGCTCCTGAATCTGCCCGCGGGATCGATCTCCTCCTAGGGCGAGATGCGCGAGCATTTCGTCGCCAACTTCCAGGGGACGCGCGACCGCCCGCCTACCGTAGGTGACCTACGGTGCATCAAGCTACAGCCAGGGGAGACCCTGCGGAAGTACATCCAGTGCTTCAACAACGTTCGCCTCAAGATCCCCAAGGTCTCAGACGAGGCCATCATCTCGACGTTCTTCGATGGCGTCCGCGATGTCAAGATGAAGGAGGAGCTTGCCATCCACGAGGACTTGTGTATGGCTCTGGAGATGTTCAACATGGCAACCAAGTGCGCGAGAGCTGACGAGGGGCTCCTCTCCCTCTTCGAGCTCCCCATGGCTGACCCAGAAGAAAAGAATGCCAAGGTCAAGGACGTGAAGCGCAAGGGGGCGGCCGCACTTGCGGCTGAACCAGAGAAGCAGCACGGCTGCGACCACCCAGAGTCATCCAAGGGCAGCCGTCCATTCTGCGTCTTCCACAATGTACACAACCACAACACCAATGACTGTCAGGAGCTCAGGGCCATATGCGACGGACGCCTCGGTCGACGCCCCGAGCGCAACGATCGAGGCTACGGCCGTGGAGGAGGTCGAAGTGGAGGACGCTGGGATGACCGCGGCCCCCGCCAGGAGTGGCGCGACCAGCCTTGTGAGGACCGCTGGCAAGGCCAGCCTCGCGAGGGCGCCTGGAGAGATCAGCCTCGTGAGGACCGTCCTCAGGGCAATGCCGGCATCCCTCCGCTGCCGCCACCACTGATGTCTACTACGCAACTTTATTCTTGTAGACTCGTGTTGGGCCTCCAAGCGCAGAGCTTTGTAGGACAGTAGAAATTTTCCCTCAAGTGGATGACCTAAGGTTTATCAATCTGTGGGAGGCGTAGTATGAAGATGGTCTCTCTCAAACAACCCTGCAACCAAATACAAGAAATCTCTTGTGTCCCCAACACACCCAATACAATGGAAAATTGTATAGGTGCACTAGTTCGGCGAGGAGATGGTGATAAAAGTGTAATATTGATGGTAGAAATATATTTTTATAATCTGAATAAATAAAAACAGCAAGGTAGCAAATAATAAACGGGCACAAAAACGGTATTGCAATGCTTGAAAATGAGGCCTAGGATCCGTACTTTTGCTAGTGTAATCTCTCAACAATGCTAATATAATTGGATCATATAACCACCCCTCAAAGTGCGATGAAGAATCACTCCAAAGTTCCTATCTAGCGGAGAACATAAGAATAAATTGTTTGTAGGGTACGAAACCACCTCAAAGCTATTCTTTCTGTTCGATCTATTCAAGAGTTCGTACTAAAATAACATAAAGCTATTCTTTCCATTTGATCTATCCTAGAGTTCCTACTAAAATAACACCAAAGCAAATTCATATTCATAATACTCAATCCAACACAAAGAACTTCAAAGAGTGCCCCAAGATTTCTACCGGAGAAACAAAGACAAGAACGTGCATCAACCCCTATGCATAGATTACCCCAATGTCACCTCAGGAATCCGCGAGTTGAGTGCCAAAACATATATCAAGTGAATCAATACGATACCCCATTGTCACCACGAGTATTCAATTGCAAGACATATATCAAGTGTTCTCAAATCCATAAAAGTATTCAATCCGATAACAAGGAAATCTCAAAGGGAAAAACTAAATTCATCACAGCAAGATAGAGAGGGGAAAACACCATATGATCCAACTATATTAACAAAGCCCGCGATACATCAAGATCGTGACATCTCAAGAACACGAGAGAGAGAGAGAGAGAGAGAGAGAGAGAGAGAGAGAGAGATTAAACACAAAGCTACTGGTACAAACCCTCAGCCCCGAGGGTGGACTACTCCCTGCTCATCGTGGTGGCTGCCGGGACGATGAAGATGGCCACCGGAGATGATTCCCCCCTCCGGCAGGGTGCCGGAACGGGTCTAGATTGCTTTTCAGTGGCTACAGAGCCTTGCGGCGGCGGAACTTCTGATCTAGGTTAACCCCGAAGGATTTTGGAATATTTGTGAATTTATAGGGTAAAGAGGGGGTGCGGGAGGCCACTAAGGTGGGCACAACCCACCTAGGCGCGCCCTGGTGGGTTGTGCCCCCCTCGGGGCACCCCCCAGGTGCTGCTCTGGCCCAACTTGGGTGTTCTGGTCCATAAAAAATCTCCATCAAGTTTCACGGTGTTTGGACTCCGTTTGATATTGATTTCCTGCGATGTAAAAAACAAGCAAAAAACAGCAACTGGCACTGGGCACTGGGTCAATAGGTTAGTCCCAAAAAATGATATAAAGTTGCTATAAAATGATTGTAAAACATCCAAGAATTATAAAATAACAGCATGAATACTTCATAAATTATAGATACGTTGGAGACGTATCAGCATCCCCAAGCTTAATTCCTACTCGTCCTCGAGTAGGTAAATGATAAAAGAAATAATTTATGAAGTGTGAATGCTAGCAAAGTGCACAAGTTTGATCAATGACAATTTCAATCACTTTTCCTAGCATCATAACAGCAATTCTTTCTTATAAAACTTCTCATGTTATAGTAGCAACCAATTCACATGTTAAGGTTCAAACAATGAACTCTCTTGAAAATCAACAACCTATGTTCTTAGTCACCAAGCAATTGCAATTCAACTTATTCAACAGAGTTTAAGTAAGAGCTCCACATACTCAACCATCATATAGTCTTCTATGATTGCTAACACTCACCGCATACACATGAGCAAAATGTTTCAACCGGACACATAGAATGATAGGGGCTTATTGTTTTGCCTCCCAACGTATTCACCTCAAGGGTGATGTCAACAATAGTAACTCATGCTACCCATATTCAACTGGACATATGTGCCTAGATCTTTCCTCACCACATGATGCTTGCCAAAGGAGAAAAATAAAAAGGAATAGAGAGAAAAACTTTGACTCTTGCACAAAAGTAAATACATAAAGTAAAATATAGGCCCTTCGCAGAGGGAAGCAGAGGTTGCCATGCGCTTATTTGTTTGTATGATCAACCCCTTAGTGCAAAAGAATGTCACGTTATATTGCCCCTGATGATAGCAACCTTTATTATGCAGTCTGTTGCTTTTATTCTTTGCCATCACAAGTTCGTACAACGCTCAATTTTCTCTTACACTAAATGATCTAACACTTTTAGAAGCAATTTTTATTGCCTTATTGCACTGATGACAACTTACTTGAAGGATCTTGCTCAATCCTTAGGTAGGTATGGTGGACTCTGGGAAATAAGATTTGGGTTTAAGGTTTTTTTGATGCACAAGTAGTATCTCTACTTGGTGCGGAATTTTTGGCTAGCAAAGATGGGGGGCAAGCACCACATGTTGAAGGATCTATGACAATATAACTTCTATGTGAATATGAACAAACATAAATCATTACGTAGTCTTCCTTGTCCAACGTTAACAATTTTGGCATATAATATTTTGATGGGGGCTCACAATCACAAAATATTTCCAAGATAGCGTATTTGCATGTGAAAGTTCTCTTCCTTATACTAATTATTCGTGAATTGCTTGTATGACCAAAATTGTGATTGTCAAGCCTCAAAAGATTTCACTTTCTAAACCCAATATGAAGCTACCACTAGGCATGATATGATTTCAACTTCATGACATTCAATTTATTCAATAATTGTAACACCCCAAAAATTTAACCATAAATTATTAATTAAAATTTTGCCAGGAAACAAAATTCTATTTTGGTTTGATCTTTTGGTTTCAGAATCATTCTATCCCTCTGAATTTTTTGGAGTTTTTCCCTCTCAGTGGAATCTTTCAAAAATATTGTTGGACTTGTATATCCTTCTGAAGATCATTTCTTTTACCAGTGGAATTATTTCTATAATTATTTCCCTAAAGCTTTATTGCTTTCAAATTGGTTTCTCATAAGTTTTGGAGTCCCATTTGCACTGCAACCCTTTGATAAATTCATTTAAAAACTCCACCAAAATTTGGGAATGACATGTGATGTTCCTAAATCACTTTTGTGCAAAAACCTCTCTTAGTCATTTGGGGATTTTGAGCCCTACCTTTAGTTTTCAAATCTGGTTCAGTTTGCAGTTTGCACTACAACCTATTTATATATTTCTTTAATAATTCCATAAAAATTTGGAGATGTTAGTAGAAGTATATAATTCAACTATATGCAAAAATCCCTTGGTGTTCTTTGGAAAATTTGAGTAAACAATCCTCATCTTCATTCTGGTCCAGTTTGGCATTTTCTACTGCAACCCTATTTTGTTTTGCTCTAGTGCCCATAAGATTTTTCCTGCTATTAGTGAGCCCTACCAAACTCTTAAGTCCAGGAGTTTGAGACCATTGGAATATTTTTGGTCCATGCAATAATAGCTTTTCTTTTCTGTCCAGATTTGGTTTTCTCAAAAACTTGCACTAGGAAGTTTTTGATTTTGGCAAACTAACCGTGGCATCTTCTTATTCACCTAAAGAGACCCCAACCTGGAGATTTTGGCTACCAGGAGAGATGCCTAGAAACCCTTGACATTTCATCAAGCAGGTTATATGCATGACCAGAATTGGCATGCTCCCAACTTTGTATTAGAGACTTTCCTTCCTGGACAAACCAACATGTCCCCTAGCCTCCATTTACCCACTAACCTAACCCTGGGTAGTTCCAACAGCACCAGAGCATTTTAGGTCACCCTAGCATTTCGTCGAGCATGTAGTGGGCATGCCGAGAGCACGAGCAGAGCGTGCGTTTTGCACGCGCCTGCCCGAGCCGCCTCACCAAGCTTATCCTAGCCCTCTGCCGCTCGCAGCGTAGCGCCAAGCCCCGACCTGCACTCCCTCACGAGCACCACAGCCCCCCCCCCGACACGTCCGCAAGCCGCCACCGCCGCCGCCTGCCATGGCAGCGCCGCCCAAACCACCCACGCGCGCCAGCTAGCCCCTGGAGCAGTCGCAGCTCGTCCGCTAGCTCCTGGCGTGCTCCCAAAGCTCCTGCCGTCATCCCCAAGCCAGCCACAGTGGCAACGAACCGCCCTTGCCGCAGTCGTTCTTATCCTCGGGCGCCCAGTGAACCGACGTAGCTAGCCTATATAAACCCCTCCGAAGCTCACCCAGTCGCCCACGACATAGCAGTAGCCCTCCCCCACTCGAAGCAATCAAGCTTCTGTGCACATTACCGTAGCCATCGACCGCCTCTGCCTTAAGCAAGCTCCGGTCAAATTCGAGATGTTCCTCTGTTCCCGAGCCAACTCCTTCCACCCTAGCGCTCCTATAGCCTCCGCAAACCCATCCCCACTTGCATCCTTGCCTGGGAGCCGCGGTGTGCAAGGCTCTCTCCATGCCCGAAGCCCTTCTCCGCCATTGATGAAGCTTTGCTCAAATGGGAGCCCTCCAGCTGCTTCTTTACACCCCATCCGATGCGGGTCGTCCTCCTGAGCACGTGGATAGGCCGGGCATCGGAAATGGTGCCTCCTAGCGCCGGCGAGCCCCATCGGAGTGTTCCTCCGTTTCTGCCAGGCGCGCGCGCGCGAGAGGAGGAAGAAAACCAACAAACGGACCCCGCACGTCAGCGACTGGGCCGGATCCAAACGGTCCTAAGTGAAGGCGTATTCCCTGGAATACGTCTCCCCATCTGGAAAGCGTAAGCCCTCCGAACCGTTTTTCTTTTTTCTGTTTTATTTTTAAAACAGATTTTGACCAGAACTTTGACTGGCTATAACTTTTAAAATACAACGCCATTTGACTTGATTCTTTTTCTGTTGTTTCTCAAATTTTGTCTAGTTTTTTTTCATATTTATTTGAAAATTTTCTGAACAACTTTTTTGTACTGTTTTTGAATTATGTATTGATTTGAATTTTCTCACAATAGGATATTGGAGGGGAGATGAAAATTTTCAAAAGTGCACCCCACCCACTTACTCTTGGAAGGCAAGCATCTTGAACACCAGATATGATATTTTGTTGAATGCTTGCTAGGAGTAGTAAGCTATGTTTATGTCACATGAAATAATGAGTTTTGCATATGATGACAAGACATGCATGAATGCATTTGATGAGGAGTTGATTTGCTGTGATCATGTGATATACATGTGAAGCGGTTACTGCCTCATGCCACGTATGCCTGAGCTGGTCCGGACAAACTTCGGGGAGAAGCTTTGTCATGGATAAAGTATGACCGTGAAAGTGGTAACTCATGGTGACAAGAGAGATCAGTGAGGGCATGACGAGGCATGATGGGTGGTGAACCTGCCGGTGTGGAATATAATTGTTATGCTAATCATGCAGGTGATGCTTTAACCTCCTGAGTCGGCCGTAGATCGAGTCTTGTTCCAGTAACCCCCATACTTGTTTCGTACTGCCACTTGTCCCTGCCGCAGGTAGGGTACAGTCCAGTAAGTTGTCAACCCCTTTCTTGGCACACACCGTACAGAGAGGCCATGGTGGAGGATACCGGCTGCATCCGGTAGACATGCCACCTGGTCCGGGGGCATGGGTGTTTCCGGTTGGGACCGAGGGGGTAGCTCCCCTAGTTTGCGCGCGTTATAAATTTTGTGATCCCATGCTAATCGAGGTTGTAGCCTCCCCACTTAGAGTTTTGCTTAACGGGTGTCGTGGGTGATTCCAGGCACCGGTAAGTTAAGCTGGTGTGTGCGGGTCAGGTGTGTTTTCAATTCAAAGACCGTAAGCGGAATTAGTCCCGGTGGACTAAAGGAATCCGTTACTCGTGGGTAAAGAGTATACCCTCTGCAGAGATTATATGTATTCGAATAGCCGTGTCCTCGGTTAAGGATTACAGTCTGGGATGGGTCAAGTGTCGGTCTTAGTGTCGGTCTTCGGAGGAAAAACTGCTAAGCCAGAACATTGATCATGACTTGTGACATGTGATGATTATGATTATTATTATGGACTAACCATTTGTATTATTTGAATTATTGAGTATCCCTGGGACGGTTCTACCTCCTGGATATTCACTGTGATTATTCTTGTATAAGCCCTTTATGTGGTGTCGCTCAGACGCCCGACTGTGGCATGCTTGCTATTTATTTTCATTATAAGCCCTTTATGTGGCGTCGCTCTGACGCCCGACTGTGGCATGCTCATTATTTATTTTCCTTATAAGCCCTTTATGTGGCGTCGCACAGACGCCCGACTGTGGCATGCTTGCTATTTATTTTTCTTATAAGCCCTTTATGTGGCGTCGCACAGACGCCCGACTGTGGCATGCTTGTTATTTATTTTCTTTATAAGCCCTTTATGTGGCGTCGCACAGACGCCCGACTGTGGCATGTTTGTTATTTATTTTCTTTATAAGCCCTTTATGTGACGTCGCTCAGACGCCCGACTGAGGCATGCGTTATTTTATTATCCTTTCGAGGCGTCGCTTCAGACACCCGATCGGTGCTTTTTATTTTTGTTTCCCTGATTGCTTATCTATGTTTTATATAAATAACCTGCCTGCGTGCGTCATGAATTCTATTGCGTGACTGATGAAGTGATCATGAAATACTTCAGAGCATGATTATCTTTTGCTATATTATACCGGTGTTCTTATTGTTTGCGAGTACATTCAAAGTACTCACTGGCTTGTCCCTGGCTATTGTCTTGGCCAGATTTCTTGCTTGGAGAGGAGCGCTGCGAAGACAGCTCCGGAACCTAGGCAATGACGACAGCAGCCTCGCGAAGATAGGAGTTATCCAGGTCAGCTGTTCCTGTGGGAAATGGAGTCCCATAGACGCTGATGAACCGCAAACCGCTTCCGCCATCAACCACTAGAAACCATTTGTTGTACTCATTGACCAGAATGGTCTTGTACTACATATTATGTATTTTGCTTGGAATTTCTGTATCAAGTTAGTGTCTCATCAGCTAACAGTAATCCTGGGGCTGGTGAGCACAAGGGCCATTTTCTGGGAAATTAATATCCTGGAAGACCGGTCCCGACAATAATTTACTCATAGGATATAAGTGAAGCACAAGAGCAATTCCAAAGAAAAGAGCTTCGTTGACGGGATGTGAATGCCGCTTACCTAGCCTCCCTGGCAACTATTTGAGGACTCTATTTTATTTAAAAACTTTCAGATCTAAGTATCTTATTAAAATAGAAAGCAAAACAAAAATAAAATGATATTCCAACAATAGCACAACTCATGTGGGGAAGCAAATACTTAGGCTCAACCGATACTAACCGATAATTGTTGAAGAAGAAAGGTGGGATGCCTACCGGGGCATCCCCAAGCTTAGATGCTTGAGACTTCTTGAAATATTATCTTGGGATGCCTTGGGAATCCCCAAGCTTGAGCTTTTGTGTCTCCTTAATTCCTCTCATATCACGGTTTTCCTAAATCTCAAAAGCTTCATCCACACAAAACTCAACAAGAACTCGTGAGATAAGTTAGTATAAACTAATGCAAAAACCTTATCAATCTCTACTGTAGAAAATCACTAAAATTATTTTTCAACATTGCATACTAAATGCCTCTTCATATTTAATACTCCTATCCTCAAATAGATTCATTAAACAAGCAAGCATATGCAAACAATGCAAACATAACAACAATCTGCCAAAACAGTACAGTCTGTAAAGAATGCAAGAGTATCAATACTTATTCAACTCCAAACATTATGAAATTCTACCACACTGTAGAAAATTTATCATATCTTATTATGCAAAAAGTTTCAGCATTTTATCACATTCTTACTTTCCTCGGGAATTTTTGCAACATCGATAAACTTTCTGTTTTCAAACAGCAACATGTATACTTGCAAGATAAGCATGGAAAAGGCTATAAATTCCACTTTTATTGAAATAAAAGATGCAAAACATTATTATAAATAACAGCAAGCAAATCCTAACAAAATAAATTGACACTCCAAGCAAAACACATATCATGTGATGAATGAAACCATAGCTCCAAGTGAGGTTACCGATAATGTTGGAGACGAAAGAGGGGATGCCTTCCGGGGCATCCCCAAGCTTAGTTGCTTGGATCTTCCTTGAATATTACCTTGGGGTGCCTTGTGCATCCCCAAGATTAGGGTCTTGTCACTCCTTATTATCCTCATATCAACATCTCACCAAAAACTTGAAAACATCAATCACACAAAACTTAACGGAACTTGGTGAGATAGGTTAGTATGATAAAGAGCAAACCATTTCACTTTGGTACTGTCAAAGACAAGATTCATAATTGTTTCCACACAATGACTACTGTAGCATATCATTTCCACAATTTATATTGAGCAATATAAGACATGGAAACTAGAAAACAAGCAAACTATGCATTGAAAACAGAATCTGTCAAAAACAGAACAGTCTGTAGCAATCTGTACTCCAACCATACTTATGCTACTGAAAAAATTCTGAAAAATTAGGACCACGTGAGAAATTTGTATATTAATATTATGCAAAAAGAATCAACTCAAAATCACTCTTATGTTAAAAATTAGAATTATTTTCGTGAGCGTAAAGTTTCAGTTTTTCAGCAAGATCAAATCAACTATCACCCAACATGATCCCAAAGGCTTTACTTGGCACTTTATTCAAACAAAAGCAATAAAACATGATCAATACAGTAGAATAATCATGTGAACACACAAAAACAGTAGGTAAAAGTGTTGGGTTGTCTCCCAACAAGCGCTTTTCTTTAATGCCTTTTAGCTAGGCATGATGATTTCAATGATGCTCACATAAAAGTAAAGAATTGAAACACAACGGGAGCATCATGAAACACATGGAAAGCACATTTAAGCTTAACCCACTTCCTATGCATAGGGATTTTGTGAGCAAACAATCTATGGGAGCAAGAATCAACTAGCATAGGAAGGCAAAACAAGCATAACTTCAGTATTTTCAACACACAGAGAGGAAACTCGATATTATTGCAATACCTACAAGCAAAAGTTCCTCCCTCATAATAATTTTCAGTAGCATCATGAATGAATTTAACAATATAGCTATCACATAAAGCATTCTTTTCATGATACATAAGCATTGAAATTTTGTTACTCTCCACATAAGCAAATTTGCTCTCATCAATAGTAGTGGGAGTAAACTCAACAAAATAACTATCATGGGATTGAAAATTGAAATCATGATGACAAGTTTCATTGTTATCATTATTCTTTACATGGCATCACCATAATCATCATAGATAGCAACTGGGTTATCAAAGTCAATTGAAGCCTCATCCAAAATGGTGGATTCATCACTAAATAAAGTCATGACCTCTCCAAATCCACTTTCATCATTATAATCATCATAAATAGGAGGCATGCAATTATTATAACAAATTTGCACATCAAATCTTGGGGGACTAAAAATATCATCTTCATCAAACATAGCATCCCTAGGCTTATGACTTTGCATATCATTAGCATCATGGATATTCAAAGAATTCATACTAACAACATTGCAATCATGCTCATCATTTATACCAAACATTCTATTGAATTCTTCTTCTATCAATTGAGCAGAATTTTCCTTTCCATCATTTTCATGAAATACATTATAAAGATGAATAATATGATGCAACCTCAATTTCATTTTTTTGTAGTTTTCTTTTATAAACCAAATTAGTGATAAACAAGAAACTAAAAGATTCGATTGCAAGATCTAAAGATATACCTTCATGCACTCACCTCCCCGGCAACGGCGCCAGAAAAGAGCTTGATGTCTACTACGCAACTTTATTCTTGTAGACTCGTGTTGGGCCTCCAAGCGCAGAGTTTTGTAGGACAGTAGCAATTTTCCCTCAAGTGGATGACCTAAGGTTTATCAATCTGTGGGACGCGTAGGATGAAGATGGTCTCTCTCAAACAACCCTGCAACCAAATACAAGAAATCTCTTGTGTCCCCAACACACCCAATACAATGGCAAATTGTATAGGTGCACTAGTTCGGTGAAGAGATGGTGATAAAAGTGTAATATTGATGATAGAAATATATTTTTATAATCTGAATAAATAAAAAGAGCAAGGTAGCAAATAATAAACGGGCACAAAAACGGTATTGCAATGCTTGAAAATGAGGCCTAGGGTCCGTACTTTTGGTAGTGCAATCTCTCAAGAATGCTAATATAATTGGATCATATAACCACCCCTCAAAGTGCGATGAAGAATCACTCCAAAGTTCCTATCTAGCGGAGAATATAAGAATAAATTGTTTGTAGGGTACGAAACCACCTCAAAGCTATTCTTTCCGTTCGATCTATTCAAGAGTTCGTACTAAAATAACATAAAGCTATTCTTTCCGTTTGATCTATCCAAGAGTTCGTACTAAAATAACACCAAAGCAAATTCATATTCATAATACTCAATCCAACACAAAGAACTTCAAAGAGTGCCCCAAGATTTCTACCGGAGAAACAAAGACAAGAACGTGCATCAACCCCTATGCATAGATTACCCCAATGTCACCTTGGGAATCCGCGAGTTGAGTGCCAAAACATATATCAAGTGAATCAATATGACACCCCATTGTCACCACGAGTATTCAATTGCAAGACATATATCAAGTGTTCTCAAATCCATAAAAGTATTCAATCCGATAACAACGAAATCTCAAAGGGAAAAACTCAATTCATCACAACAAGATAGAGAGGGGAAAACACCATATGATCCGATTATATTAACAAAGCCCGCGATACATCAAGATCGTGACATCTCAAGAACACGAGAGAGAGAGAGAGATTAAACACATAGCTACTGGTACAAACCCTTAGCCCCGAGGGTGGACTACTCCCTGCTCATCGTGGTGGCCGCCGGGATGAAGAAGATGGCCACCGGAGATGATTCCCCCCTCCGGCAGGGTGCCGGAATGGGTCTAGATTGGTTTTTGGTGGCAACAGAGCCTTGCGGTGGCGGAACTTCTGATCTAGGTTAACCCCTAAGGGTTTTGGAATATTTGTGAATTGATAGGGTAAAGAGGGGGTGCGGGAGGCCACCGAGGTGGGCACAACCCACCTGGGCGCGCCTGGCCCCCCAGGCACGCCCTGGTGGGTTGTGCCCCCTTGGGGCACCCCCCCCAGGTGCTGCTCTGGCCCAACTTGGGTGTTCTGGTCCATAAAAAATCTCCAGCAAGTTTTGCGGTGTTTGGACTTCGTTTGATATTGATTTCCTGCGATGTAAAAAACATGTAACTGGCACTGGGCACTAGGTCAATAGGTTAGTCCCAAAAAATGATATAAAGTTGCTATAAATGATTGTAAAACATCCCAGAATGATAAAATAACAGCATGAATACTTCATAAATTATAGATACGTTGGAGATGTATCAACCACCAAGAAGGAGCGACGACCACCTCCAGGATGAGGGGGCTGGGGGCTTCCAGGAACCTCGCGCCATCGCTTGCATCCTGGGTGGCGCTCAGGCCCCAGCCTCCAAACGTATCGTCAAGCAGTTCGCTCGTGAGGTGAACGCGGACCTCCCCAGGCTCGAGGCCACGCGTCCGCTCAGGTGGTCCAAGTGCAACATCACCTTCAGCTCGCCCGACTAGCTCAAGTACGCGGCAACTGCCGGCGCCCTCCCGATGCTTTGTTCGCCCGTCATCAGCAACGTCCTTGTCACCAAGACCCTCATCGATGGCAGTGCAGGGCTCAATGTTCTTTCCATCGAGACGTTCGACCGTCTCCAAGTGCCGTATGATCAGCTGCAGCCCACCAAGCCCTTCTCAGGAGTGACCGACGGCTCCACCACCCCGATAGGGCAGATCCGCCTCCCTGTCACCTTCGGCTAGCGCGACAACTATCGCACCGAGCTCATCGACTTCGACGGCGCCCACATCCGCCTTCCGTACAATGCCATCCTTCTTGGATATCCGGCCCTAGCCAAGTTCATGGCGGTGACCCACCATGGCTACAACAGTCCTCAAGATGCCAGGGAACCACGACACCATCACAATCGCCTACGAGGAAAAGGATGCGGTATGCTCTCTCGAGCGCGCCTACCAGGCTGCAGCAATCGAAGACCCAGACCGCGAAGGCGCCATCTACCCTCTTGAGGCTGTCCCCAAGAAGAAGAAGCAGCTTCTCTGCCAAGAGCCTCAGGAGAGCGGTATCTCCAGCTGCACCACCTTAGGACCTGCGCCCACGGATGGGGCGCCTCCCTCCCTCGCATAGGAAGGCGCGCCCGGCGCCCTCCTCAGGCTGGGCTCGGGGGCTCTCTTCTGAAGGGCCTCTGACTTAGCCAACGTCACGAGGGAGGCGCTCGGGCACCACGTGGAGGCATGCTTCATCGCACGCTTCCCTCATGAGGGCGCAAGGCACGGGGTGCCCGGTGCTCAGGAGTTCATCACCAAGACAACTGAGGAGCTTCAAGAGGCGAGAGCCATGCGCGGCGACCACCGCCCACCACCTAGCGCAGCTCCTTGTCCTGGCGAGGACGACAAGCTGCGCGTCTGCGTCAACATCCCAGGGCTCAATAGGGTCGCATCCCAGGAGCGCTTCTGGCCTTCGTGCGCTGGTCGGTGTGAGGGTCCACCTCATAGCTATGTTCTCATGCCATTCGGCTTGCCGAACGCGGCTGTTACCTTCCAGCGTTGCCTGCGGAGCGTTCTAGCGGCTCAGGAGGCTAGGCACCAGGCGGTCCTGGCGGAGATGGCGACGGTTCTTCGTGAGCCCCCCGGACCTCCAGAGCCTCCCGAGGTTCAGGACCCAGGCGGTTCGTGAGGAGCGACCTCTTCAGCACACGTCTTCAGCTGCTTCAACACCTCTCCAGCAACAGTGCCAGGTGACTTTTTTCCGGTCTGTTCAGTTGGGGGCGCCCCACGGGCTGCATTATCCCCAGGTCGCACGGGCCTACCCCTGCGACATGTATCCTTTACATCTTTGATTTGCTCTATTGGGGGCGCCCCTCGGGCTGCATCATCCCCAGGCCGCATGGGTCCATCCCTGCGGCATGTATCTTTCTTGCATCTATCCGAACTAGCTTGCCTCCTTCCACAAGATGATTTATATTGTCACCTTCTTGCATGTTGCCCTTCACGGCCTCATGCGTTGCTGACCGGCCTCCTACTCATCCCGCAACGGGGGCTCCACATGCTGGCACGGCGCTTGTGCTCGGGTCCGTCCCTACAACGCCGATAAATCTAAGAGATCGAGCTCTGGCTCGCGGCCTGCCCCGCGCACGTCACCTCACCAGATCCTCGGTGCCTTCATCTTCTTGCGGAAAGATCAGCGGCGGGACAGCAAACGCGATTATGAGTTATATTCTCCCCTCGAACTAACCCGCAGGAATCTCCAGAGCTTAGCTACGGGTGGCCCTGCTGGCTGCCCCTTTTCACGCGATTCGCTTGCGCGTTAAAGGGGGGCTCCTGAGCATCGCGCCTCAGGAGCTCCTACTGACTCTCCAGCCCTCACCCCCTGGCCTTGACCACGGCATTGCGACCTGGCATACCAGCGGCGGCTGAGCATCGCTCGAGGGTCGGGACCCAAGGACGCAAAGCATTCACACGAGCGAGAAAAGGGGAGGCCGGCAGGAGCCCTACCTAGTAACACCGCCGCTGAAACATGAATCGGACACCGCGCAAGGAATCGCCTCAGGCTCGTTAAGATAAGTCACATATTCATGTTAGCGCGATGCCGCTGTCTGGAATTTTTTGACTCTCGCAGCCTTGCTCCGGCAATGCCGCCATCCTTTTCGGCCTTTAGGAAGCTGATTGCACGCCAAAGGGGACCTCTTGAGCATCGCGTCTCAGGAGCTCTTACCGGACCTTGGGCCGCTCACCTCCTGGCCTTGACCACAGCATCGCGACCTAGCATACCAGCGACAGGCGAAGCTTGCCTGGGGACTGGGACCTACCGGCGTAGAGCGCTAAGCTACCGCGAGGACGAAAAGGGGGAACAATGACAAAGCAAGACACGCAACCACGACCTTATAGTAGGAATAATAAACATTGAAGCAAAAGCATTATAGGTTCTTTACACACCCCCATGGGGTTTGTCTCGATTCCTCGCAGGGAACAAAAGAAGAAAAACCCCAAGGAGCCCTGACTACGGGCATCGCCACCGGCGCCATCATCAACAGTGAGCCACGAGAGGCCGACGCCAACCCCATTGAGGTCATCGGCGATGCTGAGCGGATGCCGCTGCTGCGCTTCGGGCACAGCGAGAGCTTGGAGGCACGTAGCTGTCGTCGCTCGACTCCGGGGACTCGCTAGGCTCAGGAGAGTCGCTGGACTCCCAGGAGTCATCGCTGCTGCTGGAGGAGTTATCGGCAGGACCGGGGGTGGGCTCGACGCCTGCTGCCGCGCCATCCTGGCGACCTCCTCCAGGGCAGCACTACAGGCGGCGGCCTTCCTCATCGAAGACCTTGAAGAACAGCATGGAGGCGCCATCGTACTCGAAATGGATGGCGAGGGCCCCCTCCACGCGGCAAGCGCGGGTGACCTCACCCCATCCTCGGGTCATGAAGATCTTGCCTTGGGGGACGACCTCGACCTCCGCCCCCGTGGCCAGACTGCAACACCCGGCGTGCTGCAGCCACAGCTCGAGTGGCCCCCTCGGCGGCATCTCCTCGGTGAAGAACCGCGGGAGCTGAATCCACATGCGCGGGGGCATTGCCGCCCACACCACGAACTCGCGCGAAGAGCCTTCGGCGTGGGTACGCGGGCCTGCAGCCTGCGTGGCCTCAGCCTGGCCACCATTGCCACGGCCAGTGTGGCGTGGGGCGCTGCCACCCCCTCCGGAGCCTTGCGCCTGAGCGTACAAAGGAAGCGGGTAGCCGGGAGGAGGTCGCTCGTACCAAGGCCACATCACCACTGGCCTGTCGCTAGCGTCACGGGGGCGGCTCAGCCTCTTCTTCGGCGGGAGCGACCCCTGCTCCTCGCGGGGAGTTTTCCCTTTCTCTGCTGCGGAAAACCTCCTAATCGGCACCATAGAAGCTGCGGCAAGACAGCGAGGCAGAGAGGAAGAAGGAAGAACGGGCGACGAGAAGAAGGAGATGAAGCAAAGGGGGCTCCGCCCCTCTCCTCATTTATAGCCAAGAGGAGGGCAACCGCCGGCCTCCACGATCGCACGTAACGATGGTTTTTCTCTGCATGCAACAGAGTCTCATCAAGTCGAATAGTTGCCGAGGCAGCGTGGGGAAGCGGAGGCGCCCACATCTCATCAATCGCTGCGCGTAGACCGAGGCCGCAGGTGGTTAAGGCCCGCGGCGCTCCGCACTTGCCCTTTGGCTTTGCCTCGAAGCCAAGGTCGAGCGCGCCTTGGGCCCGAGGCTACTGTTGGCGTCCTGGGAATGGGGGTACCCAGACTTGCCTGCCTGCGGCCAACGGCGTGGCTCCGTCAACGGCCCAGTACGGCCCAGCTTCAGCAGCAACAACTCAAGACCCTCGCGAGGGGCCAAGCCTCACAAGGCGGACGACACCAAGACCTCCCTGAGGGCGGCCTCACTAGGCTGGCTCCTGAGGAGCGGAGATATCAATGCAAGGTGCACCTCACGAGGTTCATATGACATGAGCCATGACGACCAAGGCTAGGCGGGCGCCAGCGGGTGCAGTGTACCAGTTTCCTCTTTGGTGCCAAGGAGGCAAGCGCAGGCGCAGGGTCCCGAGGAATCAACTAAAGGTTTCCATATCGGTGCAACGAGACCAAGACCGCCAGGACGGCAGGACGGAGGTCATCACGGAGCCCACCGCAGCGTCACCACCAGAGCCTTTGTAGGCGAAGACTACTTTTGTTAGGATAGCTTGTACTAGTTGTTCCCTTTCAAATTCAGCCATTGTGGGATCCCTTCCCGCCTACATTTGGGAAGAGGACCAAGGCCACTATAAATAGGACTTAGCCACCACCATAGGGAAGAGAGCACTTCCACCCGAACCACCTCACCAGCTCATCGAGCTCAAGAACACCTCTCCTCCTGAGGCTGTTCATCCACTGTACTAGTTCATCCTCAGCCCCTCGAGGCAATCCACCACATAGCTGGAGTAGGGCATTACACCGCAAGGTGGCCCGAACCAGGATAAACTGTTGTGTCTCTTGTTCCTTGGGTTCATCGAGCTAGGCCGGGGGATCGTCGAGCAGGCAGATAGGGAAGAGAGAGTTCTTCGCACACACCCCAGAGTTCGAACCTCTCAAGGGTCTGCGGAACCCCGAATCCGACGGCTTCCACAACCGGCAACGGATGTGAGGTTTGGGGCTACTGAATCCAATTTGTTTACGATGCAATTTGAATGTCTCGGAGATTGGAAGAGAGTGATGGAAGATGACCCGTGGTTATTCTAGGAGTATGCGATGCATTTGAAGAAATATGATGGCTTCTTAGATATTGACACAATGATATGAACTCGATTGATGTTAGTGTTAACATTATGAAGGTTCCTGATGGTTCGATCAATAAAACTATAGCCAAAGTAATATCTGACAAAGTTGGTGAATATGTATCACTGGCCCCTCAAAACATCATTGGTGACTTTATCAGGCAGAGGGTGCGACGACTCTCTATGCATAAACACCTGGTTCAATTTGTTCATGTAACACTCCAGAATGGTAAACCATGTAAGACACACAAGGTTATATATGAAAATATATCACGCTTTCATGGTGCGTGTGGACTAATCGGGCATAAATCCATGGAGTGCAGAGATGAAATATGGAAAGAAAGGGACCTTGGGTGGGGTGACTGGATGATGGCATGTCCACCAAGGAGACATGATGATGATCAATTTAGATATGATAGAGGTGGAGGTGGTGGGATATATTGTGGAAACGATAGAGGGGTAGAGGGGTAGAGGAGACAGCGAGGGTGAATTCTCTGATGTTTACCTTAATGATACATGGGTAAGCCCACCGAAGAACAACCATAAAAACGTGATGGTACTCGGTCAAAACGCACGAGGCTCTAACTTGGAGCAATTGAGCTCTGGGTAGTCCTATCAAGAGGCTCAAATGTTGCCAGGATCGTTGATACACTACAAAAGGATAAGGAGGATCTGGTGGCACCGCTGGTGACTTTTGGGCAAGGAAACAAAATGCCGAGGAAGAATAAGGATGGCATAATGAATGCATGCTTCGTAATACTCAGGATAGGCAAACTGCGGGGCCCCCCCCCCCCCCCGTCGGTCACAATGGGAAACCTAAGGTGGAATTGCTAAGGAAGGTGCAAGCCCCGGGAAGTTTGTGCACTTCTTGGAATCCATGAGCGGTGTAAACCGGTTGTGTTGTTTATATTTGAAAAACATTTGAGTAAAGCTAAGGCAAAGAAAAATATGATCCAGAGGCTCCAATTCTCGCGAATGGATTTCTCTGTTATTGATACTTGGAACGATGGTCTGTATGTTCATGAATGAGGAGGTATGGGTCACATCAACCGAGGCTCATGCAAAAGGCAAAGAAAAATATGATCCGGAGGCTCCAATTCTCATGAATGGATTTCTCTGTTATTGATGCTAGGAACGATGGTCTGTATGTTCATGAATGAGGAGGTATGGGTCAACAGAGGTTCATGCAAACGATATTGATATTTGCATTGACAAAGACACTGAGATGGTATGGTGTTTCACTGGTTTGTATGGTGAACCCAGCGTAGAGGGGCAACATCTGACGTGAATATCTATGTGACTTAAAAGCCATAGTATCTTTGTCATGGCTAGTGGCAGGGGATTTCAACGAGATTTTGTACAAAATTGAGAAGGAAGGGGGAAGCCTTTGACCCCAACGATCCATGCAAATGTCTAGGCATGCACTAGATGATTGTGATTTAGCATACATTGCTTATAGTGATGATGTCTTTACTTGGGGAAGCGGAAGGATTCGTGAGGGATTAGATCAAGGAGTGAGAAATGAAAATTGGTCTGTTTTGTTCCAAATGTTTTGGGTGATTAAAGAAGACTTCCAAAAAATGTATCGACCGATTATCATTGACAATCAGTTCCAAGCACGGACGCATATGCATAGGAGTTATGCACCTGAATTTTTTTTAAGTGAAGTCGCTATGTGAGGAGACATTGAGTCAGCCTTTCATGAGTCTTGGGACCAAGAATTTCTTTCAAAAATGACATTGGTAGATCGCACAACCAAACTCCACATGGCTTTGCACAAATGAGACAAAAATGAACTGAGAGGTCCTCACTCTTAGCTTAGAGGTTTGAAGAAGGAATTGAACAAAGTGTTATATTGTCCCTTGACTGATGGGACGGTGGCTCGTCCGCAACATCTCCATCTGCAAATTGAGAAAATGCTCGAGCAATAAGAGCTCTACTGGTACAAAGAGGGAGGGGCAACAAGGTGATATGAATAGTTCTTTTTTCCATGGCTTTGCCATGACTAGGAGGGAAATAACTTTATAAAGAAGCTTAGAGGTGACAATGGTGATTGGGTGGAGGAGCATGACCAAGTTTAAAAAATATGTATGTTTATAACACACAAATGTATGGGATTAATTGTAGATCTTTTTGATAAATAAGAGTGTCTAACCCAATGAGGATCCGAATGAATTGGTTGATGGGAAACAATAATGAATCATTGTAAACACTGCAAAGACTACTTCATTGTTTCTTTGATGAAGAAAGAAATTGCAAGAACGTAACTTGCAACGAGACTATGATAGTGCGACAAGTGGCTCAATGCTTAATTGTGCTAAGTACAAGTTGGTTGTGTTACATATAGGGATCAAATTGTTCTCGACGGCCGTGGGAATTTCACTTGGTTGTTTTCACCTAGTTCCATTGACTTTAACTTTCATTGCCTTACATAGAGGTCAACTTTTTCTTCAAGTGTTTTCTCTCCTTCCTCTCGGCGGCTAGGAAAACTCTCCCCTCCGACTTCGTTGCCGAGCCTGTGGATTCACCTCCCCTCCGGTTGCCGGTGGCAGGGAGGAAAATCCCGGTGGGTTAGGTTTTTTAGTCCTCGCAGGTGCGGCGCTCGGGCGTATGGCGACGCTTCTTCTTTGATTTTGTCTTCGGGCTCCAATCCTCCTCGTGGTTGTTTATCTAAATGTAGTGGATGGAACTCTGGTGTAGATTCATGCCGTCTCCTTCAAGCCGTGTGGTTTGGGTTTCTCGTAGCATGTGCACGACTGCAAGATTTGATGTCAGGTACTTCAAATCTATTGAAGGGTTCAATGGCACTCTAGCGCACCGATCCTTAGGGGTGCATGCACAAAGACTTCCCAACTTGTTATCGACAAGGTGAAGCCGGCTCCGGCAGGGGAGCGGCGACAATGACATGTCGGCGATTCGTTCTGGTAGCGCTAGTGGTCGTTCGGTGGTGTAGAGACATCGATGTAATTTTTATTATGTTGATCTTTTTCGGCAAAATAATCATTGCCTTGATAAGTGTTGTGTTGTGGAGCCTAGGCTTGTGTATTGTCCTTACTTGAACATAATACATGCTTATGATTATAACCACTATGCAAGAATCCGCAAACATAGGAGAATAATTAAGAGAACATTTACCATTCATCGCAAAAGTTTTCTTCCGTCTACTACGAGATGGAAGATAGACTATCCTCAAGGGGTTTCCCTTCATCCAATCGCATGGTAATGGAAGGTTCTGTGGACCAGTGTGTATCGATTTTAGAACCTTCTGCATTTTTTCTTTTTTTTGTTTCTCTGTCAGTTTTTAGCGGTTCTCTTTTATTTATTTATTTTGTTTTTTCTTCCAGTTTTATTTCGATGTTCTTTTCATTTTTTCTCTTTTGGTCTTCATTTTTAAGCCTTTTCCTATTTTTATTTAAAATTTCAAATACATGTCGAGTTTTTTAATACATCTTGTACATTTTTATATACGAGTTAAACATTTTTTGATAGATGTCGACTATTTTGAAATACATGATGAACATTTTTTCAAATACATGGTTGTACATTTTTTGAACACTTGTTTTTCTTTTCAAATACACGTTGAGCATTTTTTGACTACACGTTGAATATTTTTTGAATACATGTGAATCATTTTTCAGACACACCTTGAATTCCTTTTGAAAATACGTGATGAACATTTTTTTTCAAATAGACATTGAATATATTTCGATACACTTTGTACAATTTATGTATACGAGTTGAACATGTTTTGATACATGTTGTACATTTTTCAAATACATAATGGACAATTTTTTCAATACATATTTTTTTTGAATAATTGTTACACATTTTTGAAACACACGTTGAACATTTCTTGAATACATGTGAAACAATTTTTAGACACATGATGATTATTTTTTCAAGTAGACGTTGAACATTTTTTGATACACGTTGCACATTTTTCGTGTAAACGTTAAATATTTTTTTGATACACATTGAACATTTTTTGAATACATGATGAACATTTTTTCATATACATGTTTGGACATTTTCTGAAATACATGTTGAATATTTCTCGAATAGACGTTGAACATTATTTAATACATATGAATCATTTTTCGAATGGTACAAACAATTTTTTAAACTTGTGTGAACACAAAAATTTAGACTTCATGAATATTTTTTAAATGTGATGATTTTTTATGAATGATATTAACATTTTTTACAAATTACATAAACAATTTTTTAGAGCACATAAACATTTTTAATGGGTGTTGATGTTTTTATAAATTGAAGTAAATATTTCCAAAACACATATATTAAAAAGCCTTCGAAATATATAGAAACCAGTACATAAGGTAGCTTACAAAAATAGACAGGGTGATGTTGCTCACCTTCATAGGCACTGACAAGTGCCACTGCATGTGCGTCACTTGTCACAATCTGAATATTTCCCCATTTTTTCATAGATGCATTTATTCAAAACATTTTATCTCTTAAACCATGAGTCCAAATCCAGAACCGTCTTCATTGCTGGATTTCTCGCGTCGAGATCTTCGAAATTAGATCCATGTTAATAGTTTCGATAAAAATAATTTGCGGGAAAACAAGAAAAACTGGAAACAAATAGAAAGAATGCAAAAAATCCGAAAAAAAGAAAACAAAAACCAAAAAATTGATTCGTGCAAAAAGAAAGAATACGAAAAAGGAATGAAAAGCCGAGTCCGAAAGGGCGGTTGCGATTTTTTTTTGGAGCACAATCTATGCTTTTCTATTTTTTAGAGAGGCACAACTATTCTTCTCTCGGAAGCAAAACTAAGGTTCTATGAGAAGTAAATCCGTGCTTCTCGTAGAAGCACAATTTTTTTCCCGAAGAAGCACAACTCGCGGAAGCAAATTTGTGCTTCTCATGGAAGCACATATTTTCCCCTTCTTCATGGAAGAACACATTTTTTCCCAAGAAGCACAACTTTGCTTCTCACGGAAGTAAATCTGATTTGTGCTTCTCATCAAAGCACATATTTTCCCCCTTTTCGACAAATTTCGAGAAGCATAGTTGTGCTTCTCGTGGAAGCACATTTGTTTCCTTCCAAAACCTAAGGAAAATCAAGCGAAAACCAAAAAAGCCAAAATAAATAACAAAAACCATCTAAAACCTAAAAATACGCACAGAAAAATAATTAAAAATATATAGATGAAGCGTCGAGCACGCGACATGTGGTGGCGGCTAAAAAACCAAAATATATATCAAAAAACCATCTAAACCCCAAAGACACGTACAGAAAAAAATCTAAAGGAAGCGCCTAGCACGCAACTTGTGGTGGCGGATGGATGCACCAGTTGGCGTGCTCTTAGGGCACCCCCTGGAGGTTTCCCACAAGGGGTAACCTCGAGTTAGTTGCTCTCGAGATCTAGATGCGAGTATGCTACTATTCTCAAATTTCAAAATAATTTCTCAAATTTTACAAACTGATCCTAAAATTCAAAAGATGTTTTGAATTTTAAATAAAAACAAAGAAGAAATAAAAACAAAAAGAAAATAGATAAAAGAAAAATGAACAAGGAAAACCATAAAAAAGAAAAACCGGCTGAGGGAAGGTTCTAGAACCTTACCCAAACCAGTGGGTGAAAACTAAAATGGGCCGGCCCAGTTCAACCAACGCTCTCACCGGTGGTACATATTACAACGCTATCCCCCGGGACCTCCTATGTGACGCGTGTTGGGCCCAAAAGATGCGCGCCGCACAGGTGGTCGCCTGATTTGAAAAAAAAAATCAACTACGACCAAACACATGTGATGATTCCAAAAAAACTGAAGTGTCTTTAAGGCATGGAAACCCGGGACCTTGCAACAACTTACTACGTCGCTAGCCACTATACTATCTGCAACTTCCTGTCTAAGATGGCATCCAACTTTATATGAACTTGAAAGTGCGTTATATCAACTAGAGGGGGGTGAATAGCCGAATTTTACATATTCATCACTGAGGAATTTCTACTTGAGGAATTTGCTAAGTGACGAAATACAAGCAGCAGAATAAGTACTCAGGTGCATGCATAACAAGACAGTAGCATAGTCATCATAATGAAATGAAACATACACAAAGCACAGGTAGCGTGTAAACAAGATAAGCAGGCAGAAGACAAGATGACTGGAGAAATAGGATTGAAGAAATTGAGAAAGCCTTCAGTCAAAAGTCTTCAAACAGAACGATCAATTTCCTCAACACATGAGCAAGGAAATGAAAGGGTTGAGGAAATAGAACTAGTAGCTCGGTGAATACAGTGATTTGGTAGACCAGTTCCAACTGCTGTGACAGTTGTACATCTGGTTGGAACGGCTTGGTATTTAAACCAAAGGACACACAGTCCCAGGACATAGAGTCCTTACCGTATTCTCCTTGAGCTAAGGTCACACAAACCTCGCCCAATCACTCGTGGTAAGTCTTCAAGGTGACTTCCAAACCTTCACAAACTTGGTCACCCGACGATCCACAATTCCTCTTGGATGCTCTAGACCATGACGCCTAACCGTCTGGAAGATGCACAGTCTTCAAAGGTAACAAGCGTCTGTTCCACACAGGAACAATCTCTTCAGTGATCTCAATCACTTTGGGTTTTAGGTGTTGGGGTTTTGGGTTTTTCCTCACTTATGATTTTCTCTCAAAGTCCTCGGAGGATGGGATGCTCTAAATGACAAGTGTCAGTTTCTCTCGGAGCAGCCAACCAGCTAGTGGTTGAGGGCGTGGCTATTTATAGCCAGGGAGCAGCTCGACATGATAAGACATAAATGCCCCTAATGATATGACTGTTAAGTGGATAAGATATTTGGGATAGCTGGCGCGTAGCACAGCAATGGTCGAAAATTTGAGCTCTCAAATTCATGAGGGCTATCATGTTCCTCACTTGTAGGCAATCCGCACTGGCAAATTCCTAACTCCTTAGTCAGAAAAATTTCCTCAGAGACCAGAAGATCTTCATCTCTGTCACTGAAGAAATTGACTGAACTGTTATGAGATTTCCAAAGGCTTCACTCGAAGGATTGGGTAGGTGTAGGTTTTGAGATGAGCATAACTTGGAATTTTTTTTCTTAGTTTTACCTCGACCCCCTTTAATAGTACAGTGTTTCCTATGAATCAAGAAAGGAAAACGAAACTATGAAATCAAAAGTCTTCACGCTTCATAATCCTCACATCGATATCAATATCTTCGAGGTCACACCAATTTCCTCATTTTCAAAGTCTTCAAGAAAACCAAAGTCTTCAACTGAAGACATTCATTTTTAGGGGTCGACTTTCTTCGGAAATATCAAACTCCTCATAGACTTATTAGACCTGTGTAAACTCACAAACACATTAGTCCCTAAACCTATAAGTCTTCAATACACCAAAATAACTAAGGGGCACTAGATGAACTTACAATCTCCCCCTTTTTGGTGATTCATGACAAATAGGTTAAGTTTTCAACGGGGATAAACATATGAAGTGTAAATACTGATATTGAGGAATTTGATTGCAAGATATAGAAGAACTCCCTCTGAAGATGTGCATATTTGAGGAATTTGCTTTGGATTGCAAATGCACATTGTAGAATAAAATCATGGAGATCTCCCCCTGTATATTGTAATCCATACACGCATTTAACATATAATATGTAGAATTTGAAATGCATGATGGAAAATGGTGTCTGACGAAATTCAGCATGCGTGCATTAAGGTACTTGAGGAAATAAGCATGCAGAAAGAAGTTCAAAAGTATCAGACCACCATCGGACTTAAGTTTACAACTCAATCAACAAACACTTCAGAAGGGCGAGAGTTGTAACTTAACAAAAAAAATAGCCCATATATAAGAGCCGCTTGAAGACTAACTCAAATTTCTCCCCCTTTGTCATCAAATGACCAAAAGGGACGAAACTTGAGGACTAACGCCCCTGAAGATTATCATCTTGAGGTTGATGGAGGAGCGCCAGCGTTGTCGGGGTCGTTTGTCATTGTAGGGCCTGCTGCAGTGTCGTCAAGATCCTCATCTTCATCCATCTCACGTGATAAAGAAAATGAACTTGTGACCAACTGAGGAACTTTGACCTTCTTGAATTTCTTCGAGGGAGGATTATACCACTCAAAGTTCCGTTGAAAGTCCATCTGCTTGAGGTCTTCATCACTGTAAAGATGAGAAAGTATGGCCCAAGTGCGATCGAAGATTTCATGGGCATTGTAATGATTCTTCTTCACAGCGTTTTGAGTGTCAGTCATGTTCTGAAGAATTGAGCCAAATTGACGCTTGACCCACTTGTGATTGCGATCGACCTTCTGGTGAAGACTTAGAAGAAGCTCACGATCAGTCATCACATGAGGGGCAGTGGCTTGAGGATTTCGCTCAGTGGCTTTAGCAGCAGAGTCTTGGGTTGCAGAGTCATCATTGGTGGAGTAAGATGCAGCCTTACAAAACTGACCATCCAATGGATGAGTGCCTTCATCAATAACAGCAGCTTTGCCTTTTTCATCAGCTGAGGAAATTGTCCTTTTGAGGACTTCACTAGGAGGCAGAAAGTTGAGGTGATTCTGAAAGTCAGCCTTGTCTGGAATTGAGGACCTGGTTCTGATGAATTTCATTATCCAAGGTGCATAGGGCTTTAATTCAAACGACGACAATGCAACATTTGCCAAAGTCCTCATGAAGAAATCATGATAGTTAATGGGTATACCATGAATGATGTTGAATAGCAGATTCTTCATGATGCCAACAACTTCTTCTTCAGAGTTGTGGCCTTTGATCGGACTAAGGGTTTTGGTCAAGCTGCGGTAGATGGTCCTTGGCACATACAGCAAATCCTTCACTAGGAAGGTGGTTCTTGGAGCTTGGCCAGGCCGTAAAGGCTTCATCAACACTTGCATGAGATGATTTTGAAGTTCAGGTTCTTCATACATGAGCCTTGCGCCTTCTACAGGAGGACTAACTGGGATGGCATGAAGCAATTCAGAGGCAGGAGCTTTATAGTGAGTGTTTTCAGTCATCCAGTCTAGAACCCATGAATTGACATCAGCAACATTTCCAGTGAGGTGCAAAGTTGCATAGAACTGAAGAATTAGCTCTTCATTCCAATCACAAATATTAGCACACAAATTGAGGAGTCTAGCTTCGTGAAGAACATTCAGAACTGGTTGAAAGCATGGAATGGACTCCATATCCACATGAGGAATTTGATGGTGCTGAAAAACCTTGTCCTTGTCAAACAGAACAGATGCATAGAAATTCATCTGACTTGCAGTCCAGAACCTCTTGCGATTTAGTCTTGCTGAGTCATAAGGATTTGCATCAGTGAAGAAATGATGATCAACGAAGAAATTGGCATTTTTGAATTTCGGCTTCTTTGTGCCAGAATGAGGATTTTGAGGCTTGGGTTGAAGATTTGCAGTAGAAGGCCTTACAACCTCTTGAGTCACAGCTTCTGGTACATCAGACTGAGGAATTGAAGCAACAGTTTCATCAGCAGTCTGTGTCTTCATTTCTTCAGCTGTTGCAGCTGGAATTTCTTCAGGTATGGACTGGAGTGAAGCTTGACGTCCTTCAGACTCTCTCATTATTTCTTCAGTCTGCACAGGGGACTGAGGAATTTGATGAAAAGGTGTGGCGAGTGCGGAATTGGGGTGAAGATTTTCCCAATAGTCATCATTCAGCACAGGGGTTGTAGAGCCAATGTCCACATCTTCATTAATTTCTTCGACGCCCGCCTCTTCAGCAGTGAACTGAGGCACATGCGATGATACCAGTGGTGTTGAAACAACATCTTCCACATCAATTTCTTCATCCAACTGCTCTAAGGAAGCAGCAGAAGGATTATCTTCATCAATGTCATCATCGGGAATGACATATTCTTCACCAAACGGGATGAGCTCCTCTGATGGTACTATTGAGATTGGAACATCATCAATTGGTTCATTAAAAGAGCTTGTCAAAGTCCTCACTTTCTTGGGAGTTGAAGACTCTACAGAGGTTGATGCTTTCCTTTTCTTTGCAGCTTCCTTCTCCGCAGCCTTTGTTTTCTTCACTTCTCATGCAGAAGGAAGTGTGATTTTATTCACCTTTGAAGATTTTGCAGGAGGAGCAGATGAAGTTGGTGCATTTTCTTCAGGCACGACTGATGCAGTCACCCTGGCATTCTTAGTTTCTTCAGTCGCAGGAAATTCTTCAGCTGGCCTGGGTTGTTCTTCAGGCGCAACATTGGTGGTTGCCCTGGCATTGTCTTCAGGAGCTTGAATTTCTTTAGCAGCCCGGATAGCTTCTTGAGCAGCCTGATTGTCATCAGCTGCTCTTTCATTTTCTTCAACAAACTGAACATAAGCTTTAGACTGAGGAATTTGTTGTTGCGATGGTGCTGCAAAATTTTCCTTGAGGTTCTTGGCAATCTTGACAAATCTGACCTTGGCACCGAGCCAATCTACATGATATCGGTCAAATTCATCACTGAGATCTCTGATTTCCTTCTGAACAGTGACAAGTTCTTCAGGAGCCAGTGTAAGAACGTTGTTCCTCAGAAATCTTTCCTTCTTGTATTGGTCCTTCTTGGCGAGTCTGGCCTTCTCAAATTTCCATTTCTCTTCGCCTATGAAGGCATTCAGCATGTGACTTTGACCAGGAGTCTGATTTAGGTCAGGGAGTGGAGTGTTGGGATCCTTGTGCCATATGTCAATGAAATCTAGGATCTTCTTTGGATCCAACATAAGAGGCACAGTACTGCCCTTGACTCTTGCAGCCCTTTCCAGTCCATCTTTGATGATTTCAGTAAGTTCTTCATCATTAGTTTCATCATCATTATCATCTGGAACATGGAATGCCACTTGCTTCTTGTGAGGACTTGGCCTCGTTCCACGTCCAGCAGTGGACTTGGCCTTCAGCAGAGATGCACCACTTGAGGATTGTGGTTGAGCTGAGGAAGTTGCAGATGCTCCTGATGCAATTGAAAATCCAGCAGTTCACTGACATGCTGCAAGGTGTACTGGTGTTAAGGACTTTGCGGCAGCAACTAAGGATTTTAAAGCAACGGAGGGAATTTGAGCTGCCCTTGAGGAAGTTGCTTGAGGAATTTGCCCTGAGGGCTTTGCAGTTGAGGAACTTGGCCGTGAGGGCATTGAGCTTGAATACTTTGACTTCAGAGCTGATTTCTTCTGCATTGCCTTCTTAGGTGCGGCTTTGCTAGCAGAGGCCTCAACAGTAGCAGCTTGAGAGTCTTCATTGAATTTCCTCACTGCTTGTGCAGCAACTTTCTGAAGCTTGGCTTGGCGCTTGGCCCATTCCTTTGGAAAGTCCTCACCGCGCTTGATGCTGGTGGGATCTGTTATTTTGCCAGCAGCCAAAGGTGGTCTTGGACATGGAGGGTTTACAGTGAATTTCTTCATGTACTTGGGAGTAACATAGCGATATTCCCTCCATTCCTTTGCCCATCTCCTCTCAATCCTCTGTATGTGCACTTTGCGCTGATTCTTGTTTTCCTTCCCATGAGTTTCTTCATCGGGTGTGCAATATTCATCATATATATCCTTAGGGATTTCAAATGTTGTGTTCGTCTCTGGCCTCTTTCCTCCTTTTTGTGGTCTCTTCCCATCTGCCATTTTTCTCACTTGAGGACTTTGAACTTTGGATGTTTCTGAGGAAGTACGCAAATTTTCTTCAAGGAACGCTGCAAATGAGTAGTTGATGAGAACCTAGTGATTCATCAGCAGACATTTTGTACCTATGAACAGAGTATAGGTGCGAAGAATTTGGAGAGGTCATATGCATGCGTTCTCAGAATTTTTTCAAAAAGTATCAAGTTGAGGAATTTGACCATAGATGTCTTGAGGAATTTCACTAAGCGTTCTTGACTCGGGTTCCAGAGTTGTGCAGATTAGAAAATCCACACAACTGAGGAATCTTGAGGAAAATCATAGCCTAGAGAAACAAATCAAGGAAAGAAGCACTGAGGTGTTCTAAGGAGTAGATTGTTGAAGAATAAACACCTTTTGAGGATTTTGTGAAAATCATAAGAATCAAAGTAGGGCAGTAAAATCAGATTTTAATTACCCTTGACAAAGAACACGACGAACTGGGAGTGGAGATGGAGAAGTTCATCTGTCCAGATCTCCCACGCCCCAACTCGGCGGTGGGAGACAGCTACGGCGGCGGCGGAGTGAAGATTTCTGCAGCCGGCGCGAGTACGACGGTGACGAGGTCGAGGCAGTGAAGCTCTTCCTCACCGGCGATGATGGAAGTTAGCGGCGGTGCTAGGTCTGAGAGCTCGAGCGAGGGGAGTGAGACCGAGCGAAGTAAATGAGGTCTGAGGAGGGTGAGGGGTATTTATAGCCGAAGTGAAAAACTGCTCGCCCGAAGATTTTGGACGAACATGCCCCTGACCCTTGCTATTCTAATGACATGTGTCACCCACGTACTGAGAGGTGGAGATTGTGGGGGATCGTGGGTGAGTAGTTTAATCCATCATGGGAAGTGGAACGGTTTGAGCGGCAACAGCCAAAAATTGGATAGGAAAATTTTAAAGTTTAATTCGAAAAATCTTCAGCTGTTAAGGACACAGTGAAGATTTTGAACGGGTTTCAAATAGAACGTACATGAAGAATTTGTGAACGGACTGGGTTGAGTTTAGCATAGAGGGGATATATATATATATATATATATAGTCAATGAAGAACACCAGTCGAAAAGTTGAAGAAATTGCAAACATGAGGAATTTGAAAATTTGAAGAATTTGCAAAATGAAGAAAAACTCAAATTTGAAGATTTTCAACTTTGGTTGGTGGCGTGACCCACCGTATAAGAATGGTGATTTCAGACACCACGTACAATTGTCGTAGGGCTCTGAGAATCAAATTCTTCATTAAGTTCTTCACACATAGAGGGTTAGTCTTCATTGATTGAAGAAAAATGTTACTTCGTGTGTTGCACGTCTAAGTCATCAATTTTGCATAAGTGTTAGGATGTGTGTCCTTTCAAAGAACATTCAAAGATTCTAAGATATTTAGCTCACACCGTAACTTGCTAAATCTCTTCTCATCCAAGGGCTTTGTGAAGATATCTGCCAGCTGTTCTTCAGTCTTCACGTGGTCGATGGAGATGTCGCCCTTCAACACATGATCTCGAAGAAAATGATGACAAATCTGGATGTGCTTTGTCTTTGAGTGCTGAACTGGGTTGTGAGCAATCTTGATGGCACTCTCATTGTCGCAGTAGAGAGGCACATTCTTCAAATTGATGCCATAGTCCTTGAGGGTTTGCTTCATCCACAGCAATTGAGCACAGCAAGCACCAGCAGCAATGTACTCAGCTTCAGCAGTAGACAGTGATACACAGTTCTGTTTCTTCGAGGACCAACATACTAAGGATCATCCGAGAAAATGGCATGTGCCTGATGTTGACTTGCGATCCACTCAATCACTAGCATAGTCAGAGACAGAATATCCAATGAGATCAAAATCCGAGCCCTTGGGATACCATAATCCAAGTGTTGGAGTGTGAGCTAGATATCGAAGAATATGTTTCACAGCCTTGTGGTGCGATTCCTTCGGTGTAGCTTGAAATGGGCACACATGCAAACACTAAGCATAATATCTGGCCTAGATGCACATAGATACAATAAAGAGCCAATCATGGAGCCGTATACCTTTTGATCGAAGTCTTTACCATTTTCATCGATGCATAGATGGCCATTTGTGGGCATAACGCCTTTGCAATCTTGCATGCCGAATTTCCTCAGTACATACTTGAGGTATTTCTCTTGAGATATGAAGATGCCATTGCGTTGTTGATGAATTTGGAGACCTAAGAAGAATTTCAATTCTCCCATCATAGACATTTGATATTCCTCGCGCATCATGTATCCAAATTCATCACTGTAACGTTCGTCAGTACAACCAAAGATAATATTGAAGGAAATATGCCCTAGAGGCAATAATAAAGTTATTATTTATTTCCTTATTTCATGATAAATGTTTATTATTCATGCTATAATTGTATTAACCGGAAACTTAGTACATGTGTGAATACATAGACAAAACAAAGTGTCCCTAGTATGCCTCTACTTGACTAGCTCGTTTATCAAAGATGGTTATGTTTCCTAAACCATAGACATGTGTTGTCATTTGATAAACAGGATCACATCACTAGGAGAATGATGTGATGGACAAGACCCATTCGTTAGCTTAGCATTATGATCGTTACAGTTTCATTGCTACTGCTTTCTTCATGACTTATACATGTTCCTCAGACCCCCCCCCCCCCCCCCCCCCCCCCCCCCCCCCCCCCCCCCCCCCCCCCCCCCCCCCCCCCCCCCCCCCCCCCCCCCCCCCCCCCCCCCCCCCCCCCCCCCCCCCCCCCCCCCCCCCCCCCCCCCCCCCCCCCCCCCCCCCCCCCCCCCCCCCCCCCCCCCCCCCCCCCCCCCCCCCCCCCCCCCCCCCCCCCCCCCCCCCCCCCCCCCCCCCCCCCCCCCCCCCCCCCCCCCCCCCCCCCCCCCCCCCCCCCCCCCCCCCCCCCCCCCCCCCCCCCCCCCCCCCCCCCCCCCCCCCCCCCCCCCCCCCCCCCCCCCCCCCCCCCCCCCCCCCCCCCCCCCCCCCCCCCCCCCCCCCCCCCCCCCCCCCCCCCCCCCCCCCCCCCCCCCCCCCCCCCCCCCCCCCCCCCCCCCCCCCCCCCCCCCCCCCCCCCCCCCCCCCCCCCCCCCCCCCCCCCCCCCCCCCCCCCCCCCCCCCCCCCCCCCCCCCCCCCCCCCCCCCCCCCCCCCCCCCCCCCCCCCCCCCCCCCCCCCCCCCCCCCCCCCCCCCCCCCCCCCCCCCATAGACAAACAAGTTGATCATTGATCTTTTAGCCATGTGCGGTGCCCCCCTCCACCATAATCCACCTCGGTCATATCGTCGTAGTGCTTAGGCGAAGCCCTGCGCCGGTAACTTCATCATCACTGTCATCACGCCGTTGTGCTGACGAAGCTCTCCCTCGAAGCTCTACTGGATCATGAGTTCATGGGACGTCACCGAGCTGAACGTGTGCAGATCGTGGAGGTGCCGTACGTTCGGTACTAGGATCGGTCGATCGTGAAGACGTACGACTACATCAACCGCGTTGTCATAACACTTCCGCTTATGGTCTACGAGGGTACGTGGACAACACTCTCCCCTCTCGTTGCTATGCATCACCATGATCTTGTGTGTGCGTAGGAATTTTTTTGAAATTACTTCATTCCCCAACAGTGGCATCCGAGCTGGGTTTATGCGTAGATGTTATATGCACGAGTAGAACACAAGTGAGTTGTGGGCGATACTAGTCATACTGCTTACCAGCATGTCATACTTTGATTTGGCGGTATTGTTGGATGAAGCGGCCCAGACCGACATTACGCGTACGCTTACGCGAGACTGGTTCTACCGACATGCTTCGCACACAGGTGGCTGGCGGGTGTCAGTTTCTCCAACTTTAGTTGAATCGAGTGTGGCTACGCTCGGTCCTTGTTGAAGGTTAAAACAGCACATACTTGACGAAATATCATTGTGATTTTGATGCGTAGGTAAGAACGGTTCTTGCTCAGCCCGTAGCAGCCACGTAAAACTTGCAACAACAAAGTAGAGGACGTCTAACTTGTTTTTGCAGGGCATGTTGTGATGTGATATGGTCAAGACATGATGCTAAATTTTATTGTATGAGATGATCATGTTTTTGAAGTTATCGGCGACTGGCAGGAGCCTTATGGTTGTCTATTTATTGCATAAGATGCAAGTGCCATGTAATTGCTTTACTTTATCGCTATGTGATAGCAATAGTTGCAAAAGCAATAGTTGGCGAGACGACCATATGACGACACTTTGATAGAGATCAAGATGATAGAGATCTTGGTGTCATGCCGGTGACGATAGAGATCATGACGGTACTTTGGAGATGGAGATCAAAGGCGCAAGATGATCATGGCCATATCATGTCACATATTTTGATTGCATGTGATGTTTATCCTTTATGCATCTTATTTTGCTTAGTTCGGCGGTAGCATTATAAGATGATCTCTCACTAAATTTTAAGGTATAAGTGTTCTCCCTTGAGTATGCACTGTTGCGACAGTTCGTCGTGCCGAGACACCACATGATGATCGGGTGTGATAAGCTCTATGTTCACATACAACGGGTGCAAGCCAGTTTTGCACACACGGAATACTCGGGTTAAACTTGACGAGCCTAGCATATGCAGATATGGCCTCGGAACACTGAGACCGAAAGGTCGAGCGTGAATCATATAGTAGATATGATCAACATAGTGATGTTCACCATTGAAAACTACTCCATCTCACGTGATGATCGGACATGGTTTAGTTGATTTGGATCACGTGATCATTTAGATAACTAGAGGGATGTCTATCTAAGTGGGAGTTCTTAAGTAATATGATTAATTGAACTTTAATTTATCATGAACTTAGTCCTGATAGTATTTGCATATCTATGTTGTAGATCAATAGCTCGCGTTTAGCTCCCCTGTTTTATTTTTGATATGTTCCTAGAGAAAACTAAGTTGAAAGATGTTAGTAGCAATGATGCGGATTGGATCCGTGATCTGAGGATTATCCTCATTGCTGCACAGAAGAATTATGTCCTTGATGCACCGCTAGGTGACAGACCGATTGCAGGAGCAGATACAGACGTTATGAACGTTTGGCAAGCTCGATATGATGACTACTTGATAGTTTAGTGCACCATGCTTTACGGTTTAGAATCGGGGCTTCGAAGACGTTTTGAACGCCACGGAGCATATGAGATGTTCCAAGAGTTGAAATTAGTATTTCAGACTCATGCCCATGTCGAAAGATATGAGACCTTGACAAGTACTTTGCCTACAAGATGGAGGAAAATAGCTCAGCTAGTGAGCATGTGCTCGGAATGTCTGAGTACTACAATCACTTGAATCAAGTGGAGTTAATCTTCTAGATAAGATAGTGATTGACAGAGTTCTCTAGTCACTATCACCAAGTTACTAGAACTTCGTGATGAACTATAATATGCAAGGGATAACAGAAACGATTCCCAAGCTCTTCGTGATGCTGAAATCGATGAAGGTAGAAATCAAGAAAAGCATCAAGTGTTGATGGTTGACAAGACCACTAGTTTTAAGAAAAGGGCAAAGGGAAGAAGGGGAACTTCAAGAAGAACGGCAAGCAAGTTGCTGCTCAAGTGAAGAAGCCCAAGTCTAGAACTAAGCCTGAGACTAAGTGCTTCTACTGCAAAGGGACTGGTCACTGGAAGCAGAACTGCCCCAAGTATTTGGCGGATAAGAAGGATGGCAAAGTGAACAGAGTTATATTTGATATACATGTTATTGATGTGTACTTTACTAGTGTTTATAGCAACCCCTTGGTATTTGATACTAGTTCAGTTGCTAAGAGTAGCAACTCGAAACAAGAGTTGCAAAATAAACAGAGACTAGTTAAGGGCGAGGTGACGATGTGTGTTGGAAATGATTCCAAGGATGATAAGATCACTATCGCACACTCCCTTTACCTTCGGGATTAGTGTTGAACCTAAAATATATGTTATTTGGTGTTTGCGTTGAGCATGAATATGATTAGATCATGTTTATTGCAATACGGTTATTCATTTAAGTCAAAGAATAATTGTTGTTCTGTTTACATGAATAAAACCTTCTATGGTCATACACTCAAAATAAATGGTTTATTGAATCTCGATCGTGTTGATACACATATTCATAATATTGATGCCAAAAGATGCAAAGTTGATAATGATAGTGCAACATATTTGTGGCACTGCCGTTTAGGTCATATTGGTGTAAAGCACATGAAGAAACTCCATGCTGATGGGCTTTTGGAATCACTTGATTATGAATCACTTGATTCTTGCGAACCATGCCTCATGGGCAAGATGACTAAGACTCCGTTCTCCGGAACAATGGAGCGAGCCACTGACTTATTGGAAATAATACATACCGATGTATGCGGTCCAATGAGTGTTGAGGCTCACGGCGGGTATCATTGTTTTCTGACCTTCACAGATGATTTGAGCAGATATGTGTATATCTACTTGATGAAACATAAGTCTAAAACACTTGAAAAGTTCAAAGATTTTCAGAGTGAAGTAGAGAATCATCGTAACAAGAAAATAAAGTTTCTATGATCTGATCGCAGAGGCAAATATTTGAGTTACGAGTTTGGCCTTCATTTAAAACAATGTGGAACACTTTCACAAACTCATGCCACCTGGAACACCACAGCATAATGGTGTGTCCGAACATCAAAACCGTACTTTATTGGATATAGTGTAACCTATGATGTCTCTTACCGATGTACCACTATCGTTTTGGGGTTATGCATTAGAGACAGCTACATTCACGTTAAATAGGGCACCATCTAAATCTGTTGAGACGACACCGTATGAACTATGGTTTGGCAAGAAACCTAAGCTATCGTTTCTTAAAGTTTGAGGTTGCAATGCTTATGTGAAAAAGTTTCAACCTGATAAGCTCAAACCCAAATCGGAGAAGTGCGTCTTCATAGGTGATTAGATCGTGTTTATTGCAATACGATTATTCATTCCCCCCCCCCCCCCCCCCCCCCCCCCCCCCCCCCCCCCCCCCCCCCCCCCCCCCCCCCCCCCCCCCCCCCCCCCCCCCCCCCCCCCCCCCCCCCCCCCCCCCCCCCCCCCCCCCCCCCCCCCCCCCCCCCCCCCTTTGTTGCTAAGAATGGATCCTTTCTGGAGAAGGAGTTTCTCTCGAAAGAAGTGAGTGGGAGGAAAGTGGAAATTGATGAGGTAATTGTACCTTCTCCTGAATTGGAAAATAGTTCATCACAGAAATCAGTTCCAGTTATGCCTACACCAATTAGTGAGGAAGATTAATGATGATGATCATGAAACTTCAGATCAAGTTACTACCGAACCTCGTAGGTCAACCAGAGTACGGTCCGCACCAGAGTGGTATGGTAATCCTGTTCTGGAGGTCATGTTACTTGACCATGACGAACCTATGAACTATGAGGAAGCGATGATGAGCCCAGATTCCGCGAAATGGCTTGAGGCCATGAAATCTGAGATGGCATCCATGTATGAGAACAAAGTGTGGACTTTGGTTGACTTGCCCCATGATCGGCAAGCCATAGAAAATAAATGGATCTTCAAGAGGAAGACTGACGCTGATAGTAGTGTTACTATCTACAAAGCTAGACTTGTCGAAAAAAAGGTTTTTGACAAGTTCAAGGTGTTGACTACAATGAGATTTTCTCACTCGTAGCAATGCTTAAAGTTTGTCCGAATCATGTTAGCAATTTCCACATTTTATGAAATCTGGCAAATGGATGTCAAAACTGCATTCCTTAATGGATTTATTAAAGAAGAGTTGTATATGATGCGACCAGAAGGTTTTGTCAATCCTAAAGGTGCTAACAAAATGCGCAAGCTCCATCGATCCATCTATGGACTGGTGCAAGCATCTCAGAGTTGGAATATACACTTTGATGAGTTAATCAAAGCATATAGTTTCATACAGACTTGTGGTGAAGCCTGTATTTACAAGAAAGTGAGTGGGAACACTACAACATTTCTGATAAGTATATGTGAATGACACATTGTTGATCGGAAATAATGTAGAATTTTCTGGAAAGCATAAAGGAGTGTTTGAAAGCAGTTTTTCAAAGAAAGACCTCGGTGAAGCTGCTTACATATTGGGCATCAAGATCTATAGAGATAGATCAAGACGCTTGAGAAGTTTTTTCAATTAGTACATACCTTGACAAGTTTTTGAAGTAGTTCAAAATAGAACAGTCAAAGAAGGAGTTCTTGCCTGTGTTGCAAGGTGTGAAGTTGAGTAAGACTCAAAGCCCGACCACGGCAGAAGACAGAGAGAGAATGAAAGTCATTCCCTATGCCTCAGCCATAGGTTCTATAAAGTATGCCGTGCTATGGACCAGAACTATTGTATACCCTACCCTGAGTTTGGCAAGGGAGTACAATAGTGATCTAGCCCCCCCCCCCCCCCCCCCCCCCCCCCCCCCCCCCCCCCCCCCCCCCCCCCCCCCCCCCCCCCCCCCCCCCCCCCCCCCCCCCCCCCCCCCCCCCCCCCCCCCCCCCCCCCCCCCCCCCCCCCCCCCCCCCCCCCCCCCCCCCCCCCCCCCCCCCCCCCCCCCCCCCCCCCCCCCCCCCCCCCCCCCCCCCCCCCCCCCCCCCCCCCCCCCCCCCCCCCCCCCCCCCCCCCCCCCCCCCCCCCCCCCCCCCCCCCCCCCCCCCCCCCCCCCCCCCCCCCCCCCCCCCCCCCCCCCCCCCCCCCCCCCCCCCCCCCCCCCCCCCCCCCCCCCCCCCCCCCCCCCCCCCCCCCCCCCCCCCCCCCCCCCCCCCCCCCCCCCCCCCCCCCCCCCCCCCCCCCCCCCCCCCCCCCCCCCCCCCCCCCCCCCCCCCCCCCCCCCCCCCCCCCCCCCCCCCCCCCCCCCCCCCCCCCCCCCCCCCCCCCCCCCCCCCCCCCCCCCCCCCCCCCCCCCCCCCCCCCCCCCCCCCCCCCCCCCCCCCCCCCCCCCCCCCCCCCCCCCCCCCCCCCCCCCCCCCCCCCCCCCCCCCCCCCCCCCCCCCCCCCCCCCCCCCCCCCCCCCCCCCCCCCCCCCCCCCCCCCCCCCCCCCCCCCCCCCCCCCCCCCCCCCCCCCCCCCCCCCCCCCCCCCCCCCCCCCCCCCCCCCCCCCCCCCCCCCCCCCCCCCCCCCCCCCCCCCCCCCCCCCCCCCCCCCCCCCCCCCCCCCCCCCCCCCCCCCCCCCCCCCCCCCCCCCCCCCCCCCCCCCCCCCCCCCCCCCCCCCCCCCCCCCCCCCCCCCCCCCCCCCCCCCCCCCCCCCCCCCCCCCCCCCCCCCCCCCCCCCCCCCCCCCCCCCCCCCCCCCCCCCCCCCCCCCCCCCCCCCCCCCCCCCCCCCCCCCCCCCCCCCCCCCCCCCCCCCCCCCCCCCCCCCCCCCCCCCCCCCCCCCCCCCCCCCCCCCCCCCCCCCCCCCCCCCCCCCCCCCCCCCCCCCCCCCCCCCCCCCCCCCCCCCCCCCCCCCCCCCCCCCCCCCCCCCCCCCCCCCCCCCCCCCCCCCCCCCCCCCCCCCCCCCCCCCCCCCCCCCCCCCCCCCCCCCCCCCCCCCCCCCCCCCCCCCCCCCCCCCCCCCCCCCCCCCCCCCCCCCCCCCCCCCCCCCCCCCCCCCCCCCCCCCCCCCCCCCCCCCCCCCCCCCCCCCCCCCCCCCCCCCCCCCCCCCCCCCCCCCCCCCCCCCCCCCCCCCCCCCCCCCCCCCCCCCCCCCCCCCCCCCCCCCCCCCCCCCCCCCCCCCCCCCCCCCCCCCCCCCCCCCCCCCCCCCCCCCCCCCCCCCCCCCCCCCCCCCCCCCCCCCCCCCCCCCCCCCCCCCCCCCCCCCCCCCCCCCCCCCCCCCCCCCCCCCCCCCCCCCCCCCCCCCCCCCCCCCCCCCCCCCCCCCCCCCCCCCCCCCCCCCCCCCCCCCCCCCCCCCCCCCCCCCCCCCCCCCCCCCCCCCCCCCCCCCCCCCCCCCCCCCCCCCCCCCCCCCCCCCCCCCCCCCCCCCCCCCCCCCCCCCCCCCCCCCCCCCCCCCCCCCCCCCCCCCCCCCCCCCCCCCCCCCCCCCCCCCCCCCCCCCCCCCCCCCCCCCCCCCCCCCCCCCCCCCCCCCCCCCCCCCCCCCCCCCCCCCCCCCCCCCCCCCCCCCCCCCCCCCCCCCCCCCCCCCCCCCCCCCCCCCCCCCCCCCCCCCCCCCCCCCCCCCCCCCCCCCCCCCCCCCCCCCCCCCCCCCCCCCCCCCCCCCCCCCCCCCCCCCCCCCCCCCCCCCCCCCCCCCCCCCCCCCCCCCCCCCCCCCCCCCCCCCCCCCCCCCCCCCCCCCCCCCCCCCCCCCCCCCCCCCCCCCCCCCCCCCCCCCCCCCCCCCCCCCCCCCCCCCCCCCCCCCCCCCCCCCCCCCCCCCCCCCCCCCCCCCCCCCCCCCCCCCCCCCCCCCCCCCCCCCCCCCCCCCCCCCCCCCCCCCCCCCCCCCCCCCCCCCCCCCCCCCCCCCCCCCCCCCCCCCCCCCCCCCCCCCCCCCCCCCCCCCCCCCCCCCCCCCCCCCCCCCCCCCCCCCCCCCCCCCCCCCCCCCCCCCCCCCCCCCCCCCCCCCCCCCCCCCCCCCCCCCCCCCCCCCCCCCCCCCCCCCCCCCCCCCCCCCCCCCCCCCCCCCCCCCCCCCCCCCCCCCCCCCCCCCCCCCCCCCCCCCCCCCCCCCCCCCCCCCCCCCCCCCCCCCCCCCCCCCCCCCCCCCCCCCCCCCCCCCCCCCCCCCCCCCCCCCCCCCCCCCCCCCCCCCCCCCCCCCCCCCCCCCCCCCCCCCCCCCCCCCCCCCCCCCCCCCCCCCCCCCCCCCCCCCCCCCCCCCCCCCCCCCCCCCCCCCCCCCCCCCCCCCCCCCCCCCCCCCCCCCCAAACACAAGTCTGAAACACTTGAAAAGTTCAAAGATTTTCAGAGTGAAGTAGAGAATCATCGTAACAAGAAAATAAAGTTTCTACGATCTGATCGCAGAGGCAAATATTTGAGTTACGAGTTTGGCCTTCAATTAAAACAATGTGGAACAGTTTCACAAACTCATGCCACCTGGAACACCACAGCATAATGGTGTGTCCGAACGTTATAACCGTACTTTATTGGATATAGTGCAATCTATGATGTCTCTTACCGATTTACCACTATCGTTTTGGGGTTATGCATTAGAGACAACTGCATTCACGTTAAATAGGGAACCATCTAAATCCGTTGAGACGACACCTTATGAACTATGGTTTGGCAAGAAACCCAAGTTGTCGTTTCTTAAAGTTTGAGGTTGCGATGCTTATGTGAAAAAGCTTCAACCTGATAAGCTCGAACCCAAATCGGAGAAATGTGTCTTCATAGGATACCCAAAAGAGACTGTTGGGTACACCATCTATCACAGATCCGAAGGCAAGATCTTTGTTGCTAAGAATGGATCCTTTCTAGAGAAGGAGTTTCTCTCGAAAGAAGTGAGTGGGAGGAAAGTAGAACTTGATGAGGTAACTGTACCTGCTCCCTTATTGGAAAGTAGTACATCGCAGAAATCAGTTCCCGTGACTCCTACACCAATTAGTGAGGAAGCTAATGACGATGATCATATAACTTCAGATCAAGTTACTACTGAACCTCGTAGGTCAACCAGAGTAAGATCCGCACCAGAGTGGTACGGTAATCCTGTTCTGGAGGTCATGTTACTTGACCATGACGAACCTACGAACTATGAGGAAGCGATGATGAGCCCAGATTCCGTGAAATGGCTTGAGGCCATGAAATCTGAGATGGGATCCATGTATGAGAACAAAGTATGGACTTTGGTTGACTTGCCCGATGATCGGCAAGCAATAGAGAATAAATGGATCTTCAAGAGGAAGACAGACGCTGATAGTAGTGTTACTATCTACAAAGCTCGAATTGTCGCAAAAATGTTTTCGACAAGTTCAAGGTGTTGACTGCGATGAGATTTTCTCACTTGTATCGATGCTTAAAAGTCTGTCCGAATCATGTTAGCAATTGCCGCATTTTATGAAATTTGGCAAATGGATGTCAAACCTGCATTCCTTAATGGATTTCTTAAAGAAGAGTTGTATGTGATACAACCAGAAGGTTTTGTCGATCCTAAAGGTGCTAACAAAATATGCAAGCTCCAGCGATCCATCTATGGACTGGTGCAAGCATCTCGGAGTTGGAATATACTTTGATAAGTTGATCAAAGCATATAGTTTTATACAGACTTATGGTGAAGCCTGTATTTACAAGAAAGTGAGTGGGAGCACTACATCATTTCTGATAAGTATATGTGAATGACATATTGTTGATCGGAAATAATGTAGAATTTTCTGGAAAGCATAAAGGAGTTTTTGAAAGAAAGACCTCGGTGAAGCTGCTTACATATTGAGCATCAAGATCTATAGAGATAGATCAAGACGCTTGATAAGTTTTTTCAATGAGTACATACCTTGACAGGTTTTTGAAGTAGTTCAAAATGGAATAGTCAAAGAAGGAGTTCTTGCCTGTGTTGCAAGGTGTGAAGTTGAGTAAGACTCAAAGCACGACCACGGCAGAAGATAGAGAGAGAATGAAAGTCATTTCCTATGCCTCAGCCATAGGTTCTATAAAGTATGCCATGCTGTGTACCAGACCTATTGTATACCCTGCCCTGAGTTTGGCAAGGGAGTACAATTTTGATCTAGGAGTAGATCACTGGACAGCAGTCAAAATTATCCTTAGAGGACTAAGGAAATATTTCTCGGTTATGGAGGTGATAAAGAGTTCATCGTAAAGAGTTGTCGATGCAAGCTTTGACACCGATCTGGATGACTCTAAGTCACAATCCGGATACATATTAAAAGTGGGAGCAATTAGCTAAAGTAGCTCCGTGCAGAGCATTGTAGACATAGAAATTTGCAAAATACATACGGATCTGAATTTGGCAGACCCGTTGACTAAACTTCTCTCACAAGCAAAACATGATCACACCTTAGTACTCTTTGGATGTTAATCACATGGCGATGTGAACTAGATTACTGACTCTAGTAAATCCTTTGAGTGTTGGTCACATGACGATGTGAACTATGGGTGTTAATCACATGGTGATGTGAACTATTGGTGTTAAATCACATGGTGATGTGAACTAGATTATTGACTCTAGTGCAAGTGGGAGACTGAAGGAAATATGCCCTAGAGGCAATAATAAAGTTATTATTTATTTCCTTATTTCATGATAAATGTTTATTATTCATGCTAGAATTGTATTAACCGGAAACTTAGTACATGTGTGAATACATAAACAAAACAAAGTGTCCCTAGTATGCCTCTACTTGACTAGCTCATTTATCAAAGATGGTTATGTTTCCTAAACCACAGACATGTGTTGTCATTTGATAAACGGGATCACATCATTAGGAGAATGATGTGATGGACAAGACCCATTCGTTAGCTTAGCATTATGATCGTTACAGTTTCACCCCCCCCCCCCCCCCCCCCCCCCCCCCCCCCCCCCCCCCCCCCCCCCCGGTTATGCGTGCGCGCTACCCTGGCCCGGTAGGCGGCGATAACCTTGTGAGCCCAGTTGAGTTGTTTGCCGGCGTCCCCGACGTAACTGGGTGATTATAAAGATGCTCTACAGGTGTCTCCGATGGTACTTGTTGAGTTGGCATAGATCGAGATTAGGATTTGTCACTCCGATTGTCGGAGAGGTATCTCTGGGCCCTCTCGGTAATGCACATCACTATAAGCCTTGCAAGTGTAACACCCTGGATTTTGCCCATTTTCTTTTTCTTTTGATTTGGTTTGGATTTGCTTTTCTGTCGTTTAGTAGTCTCGAAACCTGGAGGGATCACCCTTCATTTTTTTTTTCTTCTCGAGTGGCTTGCCAACCTCTAAACCATCCCAAGACCATGTCATTTCCATCTTGGACCAACCCCAATAATCTTTTTCGTGGGAATATTCCTTTTTCTATTAAAGGAATAACCCTGTCAGCTCTGAGTTGTGAAGCAACTCACATTTCCATAATTCCAAAAATTCCCAAATAATTCCCATAAATCCTTTGGGACATATCTTCCTCAGATATGTCAAAATATTCCTTGCCATGTCCAAAAGTAATTCACAAATAATCCTTTTCCTACTCTGCCCTAAATGGCACTTTGTGAAGGAAGTGCTATTTATATTTGCTTATTTGGTCTCAAACTTTTTGGACATCCTTTTCCATCCATATCCTTGCCATATGACAAAATTCAACTTTATTTGGATATTAAATCTCTCTTGGCTAATTTCCAAAGTTTCTGGTCAACCAGAAGCTTTGTGAAGCAAGTGCTATCTAGGAGTATCCAAATGAGTTGAAATTTTTCAAGCATCTTTACATGCTCAATTCATGAATCTCCACCAAGTTTCAACCCTATCCAATCATCTATGTGAGCACAGCCTCAAATCTAAGCTTCTGGTCAGATTTTCACATTGTGAAGCAACTATATTTTATATTGCTCTATAAATGCTGAAAATTTACCAGATCATTCTCCTACCTATATAACACCTATCCGCCAAATTTGGGCATATTTTGTTCATCCACTTTCCCTCAGGAATTTTCCCAAGTTTCTGTACAGAGATGATGTTTGTGAAGCAAGTACCATTATGGCTTGTCCATTTGGTATGAAATTTTTACATCATCATTATATGTCCAAATAATTGGGCCATGACAAACGTTAGCTCAAGTGGCTACTCTATGTGAGTGCTACTTCAAGATAGGCAATTCAGGTCAGTGTGGTGCATTCTACTACAAGTATCACCTACACTGCTCCATTTGAGCCAAAATTTGGCGACCAGACTCATCTTAGTGTTAGATCATGTCATGCCAAAGATCAGAGTCTTCCCCCTGTTGAATCTCTCACAAATCTTATCAAACACCTTGCTGTACCTGTGTAAACCTGCAAGCTGTGGTCAATCCATGGGCCACTATGCTTGTTTCTTTCTTCCCTGACCCTATCTGCTGTGTGACCTATCATTTTGACATAGTGGGGTTGACCTGGACGCGTGGCAAAGCCAAGTTCATGTGGTGACCGCCGCTCTGGCGAGTAGTAGACATGAGCTGCGTCGTTTCTTGTCAGGGCCCCACTCCTCCTTGTCGTTCCCGCGCGAACGATCATGTCTAGCAGCATCCCTTCGTCGTCCTCTTCCTCCCAGACCAGTCACCACCCTCTCACGTCCTCTCCATCACTCAGAAACGGCCGCGCCGCACACTGTCTGCCTCTGCCGTCGACGAGACTCGTCGCCCGATCACTCCCGAACCCTCCCGGCCTCGCCCAAACTCTCTCCGTCCCTCCTGGACCCTCCGGGAATGCTCTCCCCCTCTCCTGGCGAGCTCTCGACGCTCCGAGAAGCCGGCGTGCGTGTCGCCGCGGCAATGGCCGGACCTCCCCGACGCCCGGCTATTTAAAGCCTCCCGAGCCCCTCCCGAGCTCGCCAAGCTCCTCTCCTCCCTCCCTGAAGCCTCCCCTACCACTCCAGTTGCCTCCAGAGTCGCCCCCTACCGCCAATGGTCGCCATGGCCGCCGGCGACCCTCTCCAAAATTGGGGCTCGGCAGGCCTCTTCTCTCCCTCTCTCCTCCACCACCAGCCCCCACCGAGCTCCGGCGGAGTCCCCCAGATCCTCCCTCCGGCCGCCGGAGGCCCACAGCCTCGTGCCCGACTCCGGCCAGAGTCGCCTTCCGCCTCCGTCACCCGTCCGGCCGCCCCGGTGCACCCCTGCCCACGCCGCGAGTACATACAGGCGCGCCGGCGAGCGGCGCTTCTATCCCTCTCCTCTCCGCGGGCCATCGCCCACCGGAGCCACGGCAACGCCGGCGACTGGCCGCCCCTGCCTCTGTTTCCATGGAAACAGACGACCGGGAGGAGGAAGGAGATGGCCAGCCGGGCCTGGGCCTTTTTTTAAGAGGTGGGGAGCTGTGGCTGCTGGGCCGGCCCAGGTGGAGGAGCCCGCCATGCGGTCTGGCCGGTGCCCAGGCGGCAGTGGGATTCGGCCCGAAGCGGCCCAGGCGCGCAACCCCTTCTTTTCTTTTTCGGCCGGATTTAGTCAGGGGCTCATTTGCAAATATTTATTTCACAGATTGGTCCCTGATATTCATACGGCCATATCTCTTCGCCCGTAACTCCGATCAAGGTGATTCCAAAGCCCACGTCTTTGTCTCGTCGAGCCCGTCGTGTTGGTATCATTTTCACTACATGGTCCTGCAGTGGAAATGACCATTTTGCCCTTGCCCGTAAACAGCCCCTCCGAGAGAGAACTGTTTTCGGCAATCGCTCCCGCGGACTCTCCGCACTTCTTCCCGATGGTTCCTTCACCCCCAGGCAAGCCACAACTCTCATCTGCATCATCGCATTGCAATATCATAGTTTAACTATTTATTTTAACAACAAGCATGAGTATTTGTGAAATGAATGGGATTATGCAATGTTGGAGTTAATTCTCGGATAGGTGACTACCATGTTGAGTACCGGATTATTAGTGACTAGTAGCTTACCCACTTGTTAATACTATGATGTTGAGATCACTGTCTATGATTATTTTGGAGTTCATCCGACAGTTCGTAGAGATGAATTAGCAGCAGTGGCTTAAGCATACTGGTTATCGGAGTGTCAGCCATGACAGAAGTATTTTCGGGGATTAGATATTTCATGGTTGACCTTGAGTCACCTGTCCAGACTTATCCATGCAGCCACATTTGCCGGTATGGGACGGCCTTGACTTGGTCTGATCGCGTGCTCTTTCACCGGTACCGCCCGACAGGGAAGGTTATGCGTGCGCGCTACCCTGGCCCGGTAGGCGGCGATAACCTTGTGAGCCCAGTTGAGTTGTTTGCCGGCGTCCCCGTTTGGGACAGTAATCCCCGTTTGGGATTACTTAGTTTGGCCACGACGGTGGCAGGTGTCACGAGGTGACACAGGGGCCACCCAAGGCTTGACTCCGAGGGAGTGTGATTGCCGGTGGTACGATGGGAGAGTCACGGGTCAGGCAGGTTTCGTTGGAGCAACACTGGTCCACCCGAATGGGATCACGAGGTCAGTGCTCCATAGTGTGGGTAAAGTGCGCAACCTCTGCAGAGTGTAAAATCTATTCGAATAGCCGTGTCCACGGTATTGGACAGTCCGTCCAGACCTCACTAGGTGGTCAACCATAGTAGTGATAATGATGGAAGAACTCATCGTAAGATCAGAAGTACTTGGTGGATCGTGGGTATTCTGAGGGTTGTGAAACAACCCGGAAGAGAGTAAGTTTGTCAGACTTGTGGTACCGATGGTATCAGGTAATGGTTATGTTAGCCATAGGATGGCTATGGGATGAGTGGTCGGGCGACCACATGATTTGGATTGGACTTGGTACAGGTTCGGATTGGATCCTGAGATTATTTGGAGTATGGATTTAATATGCTTTACCTTACTGCAGTTATTTCAGTAGCTACCTTGCTGGATAGTCATGCTGATTAATTTTGGATTGCTATGATGTTGTCTTGCTTTAATGCTGATGTTTGCTGTGAGCTTGCGAGTACATTCAAAGTACTCACCTGGCGTGTCATGCCAGTTTGCAGGTCATGCCATGATTGCTTGCTTGCCGAGGATCCTGTGCTTGCGATCTAGGATACGCGTTCTAGCCAGAGTCCCTGCGGAGTGGAGTCCATCACCGTCGACGATGTTCCGCTGCCGAGAGAGTTAGTCCGCTGTTAGCATAGAGCTACCCCGGGCAGGCGTAGTGTCGCCGTGCCGATGTAATCCTTGTACCCTTTTTAACCTTATTCATAGTAATAAAGAGCTGATTTGTTCTATGCCAACAGTGCCGTATTCCAGAGGACTTGTCCCTGGGCTGGAATACGGGGCGTTCCGGTTTACTCTGAGCCGGGGTGCCACAGCAAGCAATGTGACTAATGAGTTAGTTGCGGGATGATGCATTACGGAACGAGTAAACAGACTTGCCGGTAACGAGATTGAACTAGGTATTGAGATACCGACGATTGAATCTCTGGCAAGTAACATACCGATGACAAAGGGAACAACGTATGTTGTTATGCGGTTTGACCGATAAAGATCTTCGTAGAATATGTAGGAACCAATATGAGCATTCAGGTTCTGCTATTGGTTATTGATCGGAGATGAGTCTCGGTCATGTCTACATAGTTCTCGAACCTGTAGGGTCCGCACGCTTAACGTTCTGTGACGATTTGTATGATGAGTTATGTGATTTGATGACCGAAGTTTGTTCGGAGTCCCGGATGAGATCGGGGATATGACGTGGAGTCTCGAAATGGTCGAGACATAAAGATCGATATATTGGAAGGCTATATTCGGACATCGGAAAGGTTCCGAGTGATTCAGGTATTTTTCGGAGTACCGGAGAGTTACGGGAATTCGTATTGGGCCTTAATGGGCCATACGGGAAAGGAGAGAAAGGCCTCAAGGGTGGCCGCGCCCCTTCCCCATGGACTGGTCCGACTTGGACTAGGGAAATGGGGCGCCCCCTTCCTTCCTTCTCCTTCTCCCTTCCCTTTTTCCTATTCCATGTGGGAGGTGGAATCCACACTTTGGGCGCGCCCTATGAGGGCCGGCCTCCTCCTCCATCCATCCTTTATATACGTGGCCAGGGGGAACCCCATAGACAAACAAGTTGATCATTGATCTTTTAGCCGTGTGCGGTGCCCCCCTCCACCATAATCCACCTCGGTCATATCGTCATAGTGCTTAGGCGAAGCCCTGCGCCGGTAACTTCATCATCACCGTCATCACGCTGTCGTGCTGTCGAAGCTCTCCCTCGAAGTTCTACTGGATCATGAGTTCATGGGACGTCACCGAGCTGAATGTGTGCAGATCGCGGAGGTGCGGTACGTTCGGTACTAGGATCGGTCGATCGTGAAGACGTACGACTACATCAACCGCGTTGTCATAACGCTTCCGCTTACGGTCTACGAGGGTACTCGGACAACACTCTCCCCTCTCGTTGCTATGCATCACCATGATCTTGTGTGTGTGTAGGAATTTTTTTGAAATTACTTCGTTCCCCAACAAATACCATCCACATATATTTGGCAGACGAATAATTCATCATCATAAGTTTTGGTGAAAAGAGTTGGGTCAAGTGAACCGAGTTTGAAGCCTTTCTTCATGATGAATTCCTTCAGTGTATCATACCACGCCCGAGGGGCCTGCTTGAGGCCATAGAGGGCCTTGTTGAGTCTGAAGACTTTGTCAGGATGCTTAGGATCTTCAAAACCTAGGGGTTGAGCAACATATACTTCTTCCTCAAGCTTACCATTGAGTAATGCACTTCTCACATCCATTTGATATAAGATGATATTATGATGGTTAGCATAAGCAAGCAATATGCGAATAGCTTCAAGTCTAGCAACAGGTGCAAAAGTTTCATCGAAGTCAATTCCTTCAACCTTTGTGTAGCCTTGAGCTACAAGACGAGCCTTATTCCTCACCACTTGGCAATTTTCGTCTTGCTTATTGCGGTAGATCTACTTGGTACCTATGATGTTGTACTTGCGAGGATCTGGTCTCTTGACAAGTTCCCACACATGGTTGTGCTCGAATTGATGCAATTCCTCTTGCATAGCTTGAATCCACTCAGGCTCCAGAAATGCCTCATCAACTTTGGTGGGCTCTGTGATAGAGACAAAAGCAAAGTGCCCAGAAAAGCTAGACAAATGTGAAGATTTTGAGCGTGTGAGAGGACCTGGTGCATTGATATCGTTGAGGATTTTGTCAATCTGCACTTCATTTGCCACATGAGGATGAGCAGGTTGACAACTTTGATTGCACTGAGCATTTTCTTCAGAGCCATTTTCCTCAGGTGCACCAGTATGATTGTCCTCACGATCTGGAATAACTTCTTCAGCAGGTTCTTCAGTGGGTATGACATCCTCAATGGACTTGAGCTTAATGGATTCTTCAGGAGGTACTTCATCTAGCACAGGAGGTAGGTGCTCTCTTTGCGAGCCGTTAGTCTCATCGAACCGCACATCTACAGTTTCAACAACCTTGTGGTGATAGGTGATGAAGACTCTGTAGGTGTTCGAGTCCTTTCCGTAACCAAGCATAAAACCCTCATGTGCTTTCGGTGCAAATTTAGAATTGTGATGATGATCTCTAATCCAACATTTAGCACCGAAGACTTTGAAATAACTCACATTGGGTTTCTTGTCAGTGAGGAGCTCATATGAGGTCTTCATGAAGAATTTGTGAAGATATACCATGTTGATGATGTGGCACGCAGTATCAATAGCCTCAGGACAGAAGCGAGGAGGCGTCTTGTATTCCTCAAGCATAGTGCGAGCCATCTCAACAAGAGTCCTATGCTTGCGCTCCACGATGCCATTTTGCTGAGTAGTGTATGGGGCATATAACTAATGAGTAATATCAAGTTCACCAAGATAATCATCAAGGCCAGTGTTGTTGAATTCAGTCCCATTGTCACTCCTGATATGCTTGATCTTCACACGAAATTCGTCAAGGCCCTTGAGGAAAATCGTTTGAAGACTTCTTGCACTTCAGTTTTATAAGTGATGATATGCACCCAGGTGTAACGAGAATAATCATCAACAATAACAAAGCCATATAGAGATGTTGTATTTGTTAGTGTGGCATAATGAGTGGGGCCAAAGAGATCCATGTGAAGCAATTCAAACGGCTGAGAGGTGGTCATGATAGTCTTCAAGGGATGCTTGGATCTGGTCATCTTTCCAGCCTCACAAGCCCCGCAAAGATGGTCTTTGAGGAATTTGACACCCTCGATGCCAATGACGTGCTTCTTCTTTGCCAGTGTGTGAAAGTTCCTCATCCCAGCATGACCTAGTCGTCGATGCCATAGCCAGCCTTCTGAAGCTTTTGCAAGTAGACATGTGGCAGGCTGTGGTCCTGCAGAGAAATCAACAATATACAAGTCTCCTCTCCTAAAGCCTTCGAAGACTTTGGATTTGTCAGATTCCATGAGTACTATGCAATGATATTTGCCAAAGATGACAACCATATCAAGATCACAAAGCATTGAGACAGACATGAGGTTGAATCCGAGAGACTCGACAAGCATGACTTTGTCCATGTGTTGATCCTTTGAGATTGCAACCCTACCTAGACCCAATACCTTGCTTTTTCCTTTGTCAGCGTAGGTAATATGCTTCAGATGTGATGGAGATAAAGCAGAGTCCATCAATAAGTTCTTGTCACCAGTCATGTGATTTGTACATCCACTTTCGAGGACCCACTCAGTAGCTTTGAGAGATTCATCCTGCAGATGAATTAGTGGTATCTTAAGAACTCATATACTTCATGGTGAAGAATATGACATTAAATTCATCAGATAGAATTTCATCAGGTAGTGCAATAGATATAGTAGTATAAAGACATGAGAAATGAGTAATTCATTTCTTCATGATTAGCTTGCATCCTTTCAAGAACATTCAGGTCTCCAGCAAATTTTTCAGACGTTCAGTTTGTCTGGAGACCTGACCCTACATAAGAGATTAGTTCTTTTTCTTCACCACCCACATCTAGAGGGGTGCCAAAGAGTTCATCATTCTGCGAGCTCCATAAGAGAAAGGTGGCATTGAAGCCAGTGCACTTCATTTCACAGAAGAGGGCTTATGAACATAATGATTTGAAGAATAATGCACATATTCATAACTCTTAGATTTTCCCTAAGAAACAGAAGCATTAGCATGATGATGTTCATACGGGGATTTGAATCCATATGAGGAATTTGATCCACGTGAGGAATTTGGTCCATATGAGGACTTGGATCCATATGAAGACTTTGGTCCATATGAAGAATTTGATCTGGGGTTCCTATTCTTCACAGGTGGCGTCATGAGGACATTCACCTGAAGACTTTCAAGGCACCTTTTGGGAACCCAGATTTTCTTCATAGGCGGACCATTCCTGCAGTTAGTTCCAACACATCTAGCAAATACTTCACCATTCTGATTTTTGAACAGCTTATAGTTGGAGTCAAATGACTCATCAGATGAATATGAAGATTCACATATAAAGCCAGATAAAGTGGATGGATCTATGGCAGGTCCTTTTGTAGCAACCCGTGAGGTTTTGGGATACTGCTCAGGTTTCCAGTAGGTCCCATCAGCATTGAGTTTCCTCTCAAAGGCAATACCCTCTTTCCTAGGGTTCTTGTTTAAGATCTGCTTTTTGAGCACATCACAAAGAGCCTGATGCCCTTTGAGGCTTTTGTACATGCATATCACATACAATTCCTTCAACCCTGCATTATCGTGAGTGATACTGGTGGTATCCTCAGATGAGGAGTTTGTGACCATAGAAATAATTGAAGAATTTGCAGCAATAGAAGCATTTGAACTTTCAGGTGAAGAATTAGCAGATTCACGTTCAATGCATTTCAGACATGGTGGAATGAATTCTTCCTGAGCAGAACTGATCTGTTGAGCCAGCAAAGAATCATTTTCCTTCTGAAGATCTTCATGACTCACCCTTAGTTTCTCAAGATCTTGCTTTCTCTAAAGAAATTCATAAAAAAGCTTTTCATGATCGGCTAAGAGTGTTCCATGATGACCAAGGTTATCAAACTTAGACTGTAGTCGTTGAAGATTATCAGTCAGGGTTTGAGTTCGATTCATTTCCTCACCCAACAGGTCATCGCTTTTATCTAGCAAATTTTGAACTCTTTCCAAAGCCTTTTGTTGTTTCATGGCAATATTAGCAAGTTTGGAATAGCTGGGTCCGAGATCATTGTCAGATTCATCTTCACTAGATTCAGATGAGGGATATCCGAGTACCTTGGCACCTTTTGTCATGAGGCATGGTGCTGAAGTAGAAGATGATTCAGGTTCGAAAGTCATCATTTTGAGTGATTCCTTAAACTCGAGGAACCAGGGATCCTGACAAGTCCGATGACCTTCATAGAAGTCAGAGATTCGGTCCCAGATAAACTTCGCATTGCAAAGATGCATAATGCGCCTGAACTCATCTCTGGATAGGCAGGAGCAGATGATATCCCTCGCCATAGTGTCTAGCCAAGTGTACTTGCGAATGTCATCAGCATGCACCATCTTGCATAGATCGTAAGACCAATCTCAGTGACGGTCAACAGCTCACTATTCATCACCATGAGGCGCTTCCTCATCATGGCCTTCCACTTGGGATAATCATGACCATCAAAGATGGGGCATGACACTTTCTTCATACCTGCGGTCGACATAACTAAAACTCTAGGTGGTTAAACCAAAATCACACAGAACAAGGGAGTACCTTGCTCTGATACCAATTGAAAGTGAGTTATATCGACTAGAGGGGGGTGAATAGGCGATTTACAAATTCATCACTGAGGAATTTCTACTTGAGGAATTTGCTAAGTGACGAAATACAAGCAGTGAAATAAGTACTCAGTTGCATGCATAACAAGACAATAGCATAGTCATCATGATGAAATGAAATATACACAGTGCACAGGTAGCGTGTAAACAGGATAAGCAGGTAGAAGACAAGATGACTGAAGAAATAGGATTGAGGAAATTGAGAAAGTCTTCAGTCAAAGTCTTCAAACAGTAACGATCAATTTCCTCAACACATGAGCAAGGAAATGAAAGGGTTGAGGAAATAGAACCAGTAGCTCGGTGAAGACAGTGATTTGGTAGACCAGTTCCAACTGCTGTGACAGTTGTACGTCTGGTTGGAGCGGCTTGGTATTTAAGCCAAAGGACACATAGTCCCAGGACACACAGTCCTTACCGTATTCTCCTTGAGCTAAGGTCACACAGACCTCGCCCAATCACTCGTGGTAAGTCTTCAAGGTGACTTCCAAACCTTCACAGACTTGGTCACCCGGCGATCCACAATTCCTCTTGGATGCTCTAGACCATGACGCCTAACCGTCTAGAAGATGCACAGTCTTCAAAGGTAACAAGCGTCTGTTCCACACAGGAACAATCTCTTCAGTGATACTCAATCACTTTGGGTTTTAGGTGTTGGGGTTTTGGGTCCCCCCCCCCCCCCCCCCCCCCCCCCCCCCCCCCCCCCCCCCCCCCCCCCCCCCCCCCCCCCCCCCCCCCCCCCCCCCCCCCCCCCCCCCCCCCCCCCCCCCCCCCCCCCCCCCCCCCCCCCCCCCCCCCCCCCCCCCCCCCTAAGCTAACGGATGGGTCTTGTCCATCACATCAAAGTCCTTGCATGATGGGATGCTCTAAATGACAAGTGTCAGTTTCTCTTGGAGTAGCCAACCAGCTAGTGGTTGAGGGGGCGGCTATTTATAGCCAGGGAGCAGCCCGACATGATAAGACATAAATGCCCCTAATATTTGGGACAGCTGGCGCGTAGCACAGCAACGGTCGGAAATTTGAGCTCTCAAATTCATGAGGGCTATCATGTTCCTCACTTGTAGGCAATCCGCACTGGCGAATTCCTAACTCCTCATTCAGAACAAATTCCTCAGAGACCAGAAGATCTTCGTCTCTGTCACTGAAGAAATTGACTGAACTGTTTTGAGATTTCCAAAGGCTTCACTGGAAGGATTGGGTAGGTGTAGGTTTTGAGATGAGCATCACTTGGAAATTTTTCCTTAGTTTACGCATCTTTATAATCACCCAATTACGTTGTGACGTTTGATAGCACACAAGGTGTTCCTCCGGTATTCGGGAGTTGCATAATCTCATAGTCAGAGGAAAATGTATAAGTCATGAAGAAAGCAATAGCAATAAAACTCAACGATCATAATGCTAAGCTAACGGATGGGTCTTGTCCATCACATCATTCTCTAATGATGTGATCCCGTTCATCAAATGACAACACATGTCTATGGTCAGGAAACATAACCATCTTTGATTAACGAGCTAGTCAAGTAGAGGCATACTAGGGACACTCTGTTTTGTCTATGTATTCACACATGTACTAAGTTTCCGGTTAATACAATTCTAGCATGAATAATAAACATTTATCATGATATAAGGAAATATAAATAACAACTTTATTATTGCCTCTAGGGCATATTTCCTTCAGTGAGGACATGCTATAATTGTGGCAACGTGAGCCACTTTGTTGCGGAGTGCCCATATGAGAAGAGGGAAGACAATGGTGGCAAGCTTATCCGAAAAGACAAGGCCAAGTCCTTCCCCAACAAGAACAACTTCACCAAGAAGACTCGTCCCAAGGGGTTGGTGGCACAAGAAGAGTACAATGAGGATGATGATGATGATGATGAAGACGGTGAGACGGTTGCCATGGCCTCCGTTGCCATTGCCACAACTCCACGGGTGTCCCTCTTCGATTCTCCCAATGAGAACATCACCGCCAAGTGCCTCATGGCCAAAGCCACCAACAAGGTAACCCCTAACATCAAAACCACCATCACTACTAATCCCTCTTTGATGAATTGCATTGATGAAAGTGAGGGGTCTGATGAAGAACAAAATGAATTTGAGTCTTTTATGAGTAAGCTCAAGGGTAAATCCAAGAAGCACTTTGTTGCTCTCTTGGAACAACTTGGTGAAGCCAATGACATTATCGAGGCTCACAAAGAAACCATCTCTAAGATGGAGGGGCATAGTCGTGACTATGCCGATGAGATATCGGATCTCTCTAATGCGCTTGAGGAAGAGCGTGGTCATCGTTTAGCTCTTGAGGAGTCACACAACGATGATCATGCTAAATTAAAGAAAGATCTTGATCATGCTCTTGTTGTATCTCGTGTGCTCAATTCCGAGAAGGCCAAACTTGGGGTTGATCTTGCTAGACTCAAGGAGGAGTTTGATATACTTTACAAGGCTCACAAGGTCTTGAAGGGTACTCATGCTAGCCTTAAAGAGTCTCATGATCAACTCCAAGTGAAGCTAACCAAGGAGAAAGCCACATTTCCTCATATGGTTTTAATTGATAATGCAAATGCTACTAACCCATGTTGTGAGCATGTGCATCTTGTGGAGGAGAATGCAAAGTTGAAGGAGCAACTTGAGAAAGTCCTTGTGTCTTGCATACAAGGTGAGAAGAACCTCAATGACCTTTTGAGCAATCAAAAGGAAGTTGTGGCCAAGGAGGGAATTGGGTTTGCACCCAAGTCCAAGAACAAGAAGAAGAATGACAAGGCCAAATGACCTCCTCCTCTCAAGCAAACTTTTGTGAAGGAGGGAGAGGGTGCTTCTAAGGAGGAGAAGAACAATGTGAAGGGTGGTGGTGCCAATAAGGGCAATGCCACCCCTTCCAACAAAGCCGGCGACTTTGACCCTTCTTATGTGTTATGCCGTGCTAGTGATGGGCATGTTTATGCTAAATTTGTTGGTTCTCCTTATGAGTACATTGAATGGTCTATTTGGGTTCCTAAGACCCTTGTTACTAACATCAAAGGACCCATTACAAAATGGGTACCTAAAACCAAGCATTGATCTCTTGTAGGTGTTTGCTTCTGGTGGGGGATCATGGTTGCTCGATAGTGGAGCCACAAATCATATGATCGGAAGCAATGACTTGGTGGTGGATGTGCACAAGATTTCATCTATGCATGCCCACCAATGTCGAGTGGGGTGATGCCTCGTCTTCTATGGTATTGGGTCTTGGCAAGGTTGTCATTTCTCATGATCTCACGATTGAGAAAGTCATGCTTGTTGAGTCCCTTGCATACAATTTACTTTCCGTTCGTCAACTTTCACTCATGGGCTTTGCCACTTTCTTTGATGTTGATACCGTGGCCCTCTTGTGGAGCAAGACTCTTAAAGTAGCCTTTGTTGGGCATGTCGAGAACGGTCTTTATGTGATTAAGTTTTTGGAGCGACCCACTAAGACCGCGACATGCCTAATGGCTAAAGTTGACATGGGATGGCTTTGGCATCGCCGTTTAGTCCATGTCAATATGAGATCTTTGCAAAGTCTTCTCAAGGGGTACCATGTCCATGGACTAACAAATGTTAGTTTTGCCAAAGATCGTGCTTGCAGTGCTTGTATCGAAGGAAAGCTACATGAGAAGGCTCACCCTCCCACTACTATCATCTACTCGAAGAGGCCCTTGGAGCTCTTTCACTTGGATCTCTTTGGACCTCCATCCTTTGATAGTCTTGGGGGTAGAAAGTATTGCTTGGTGATTGTGGATGATTATTCAAGATACACTTGGGTATATTTCTTCAAGAGGAAGAGCGAGACCCAACAAACCGTCATCGACTTTGTGAATGAAGATCAACGTCAACACAATGCAAAGATCTTGACGATAAGAAGTGACAACAGCACCGAGTTCAAGAACTACACCTTGGATGAGCTTCTTAGTGATGAGGGGATCAAGCATCAATATTCTGCACCTTACACCCCTCAACAAAATGGTGTAGCGGAGAGGAAGAACCGGACGTTGATGGATGCGTCAAGGACCATGATGGCGGAGTTCAAGTCTCCATACAACTTTTGGGCCGAAGCAATCAACACCGCTTGTCATGCATCCAATCGGCTCTACCTCCGCAAAGGCTTGAACAAGACTCCATATGAAATACTCACCGGTAACAAGCCCAACCTCAAGTACTTCCGGGTGTTCGGGTGTAAGTGTTTCATTCTCAAGAAAGGTGTTCGTTTGTCTAAATTTGAGGCTAGAGCTCATGAGGGCATATTTGTTGGTTATGCTACAAACTCTCATGCTTACCGTGTCCTCAACAAGTCCACCGGACTCATTGAGGAGACATGTAACGTGGAGTTTTATGAGAATAATGGCTCCCAAGTGGAGCAAAGTGGTACTTGTGATGTAGGTGATGAAATTCCTCCCCAAGCCATAAGAAGAATGGGTGTTGGTCATATCCTACCCATTGAGGAACCCCTTGGCCGAAGGAGAAGGACAATATTCCACTCAAATGGAACCATCACCAACCCAAGACCCACATGCTTCCGAAGAACAAAGTGAAGGCCCTCAACCAAATCAACAAGATCAAGGGCAAGATCAATCTTAAGATGGTGGTGGACCACCAAGTGATGCCCAAGATCAAGTTCATACCACCGAGCAAGTTCAAGATCAAGAGCAAGCTCAAGATCAAGAACAAGCTCAAGACGACGCTGAAGATAATCAAGTTACCGCTCCTCAACTCTCTCTTGAGGAGGAATTGGAGCGTCGTGCCGCCAAGATTGCGTCCAAGCTCACCACCAAAGATCATCTCATGAAGAATGTGCTTGGAAGCTTAAGAAAGGGGGTAAGCACTCGTAGACAATTAGCAAACTATTGTGAACATCACACGTTTGTTTCTTGTGTTGAACCCCAAAAGGTCTATGAGGTGCTCGAGGATCTGGATTGGCTTAATGCCATGCATGAAGAACTCAACAACTTCGAGCACAACAAGGTGTGGAGATTGGTGCCGAGGCCAACGGGGAACCATAATGTCATTGGAACCAAGTGGATATTCAAGAACAAGCAAGATGCTCATGGAATTATCGTTCGCAACAAGGCTCGTTTGGTAGCACAAGACTACTCCCAAGTCGAGGGTATCGACTACGGTGAAACATTTGCTCCCGTTGCTCGCCTTGAATCTATTCATTTGTTGATTGCTTATGCTTCTCATCATAACTTCAAGTTACAACAAATGGATGTGAAGAGTGCTTTTCTTAATGGTCCTATTAATGAGTTGGTGTATGTCAAACAACCCCCGGGGTTTGAGGATCCTGAGTTCCCCAATCATGTGTACCAACTCGATAAGGCACTCTATGGCCTTAAACAAGCCCCACGTGCGTGGTATGAGCACCTTACCGAGTTGTTGCAAGATCGTGGGTTTGAAATTGGGAAAATCGACCCCACTCTTTTTACTAAGAAGGTCAAAGGGGAGTTGTTTGTATGCCAACTATATGTTGATGATGTTATTTTTGGTTCCCCTAACAAAGCTTTCAATGAGGAATTTGCCGCTCTCATGACCTCGAAGTTCAAGATGTCCATGATGGGAGAGTTGAAGTTCTTTCTCGGGTTCGAAATCAAGCAAAGAAGAGAAGGAACCTTCATCAACCAAGCCAAATACACTCAATACATGCTCAAGAGATTCAATCTAAGTGATGTCAAGCCGGCTTCCACTCCAATGCCCGTCAAGTGCCAACTTGACATAGATCCCAATGGTAAAGCGGTGGATCAAAAGGTATATCGCTCCATGATTGGCTCCTTACTTTACCTTTGTGCATCTAGACTGGATATCATGTTGAGTGTGGGAATTTGTGCACGGTTTCAAGCCGCACCTAAGGAAAGCCACTGTGGCGGTCAAGCGAATCTTTTGATATTTGGCTCATACCCCAAACTTTGGCTTATGGTACCCAAGAGGAGCAAAGTTCAACCTTGTAGGCTTTTCGGACTCGGATTGGGCAGGAGACAAAGTGGATAGGAAGTCAACTTCCGGAGGGTGCCAATTTCTTGGTTGCTCTTTTGTGAGCTGGTCTTCTAAGAAGCAAAGTTGTGTGTCTCTCTCTCGTCCACTGAAGCGGAGTATGTGGCCGCCAGTAGTTGTTGTGCTCAACTTCTATGGATGAGGCAAACTTTAAAGGATTACGGTGTCATTTGTGACAAAGTGCCTCTTTGGTGTGACAATGAAAGTGCCATCAAGATTTCTCTCAACCCGGTGCAACACTTCAAGACGAAGCATATTGAGATTCGGTATCACTTCATCCGGGATCACATTAGGCGAGGGGAGACCGAGCTCAACTGTGTCAACACTCATGATAACCTTGCAGATATCTTCACGAAGCCCTTGGATGAAGCAAGATTTCGCGAGTTCAGACATGAGCTAAATATCATTGATTCGAGGAATGTGGCTTGAACCTTTGCACACCCCACCATACTCATCGTGATGTCTTGTTTAGGTGTAGGCATGGACATAGGGGGAGTGTTGTTCTCTCAATGAACTCTCCCTCCCCCATTATGCATAAATTGATCACGTCTTTCACATTAACCATTTTTGATGGTACTTGTGCTTCAAAGATGAGTTTTGGTCATGGGCCCAAGGCTAAAATCTTCGCGATGCCATACCACTTGACTCAAACATAGGTGGCCTCGGCCACCGCCCTCTCTTTGAGAGTTGTGTGTTTCTTGTCCTCTCGTGGATGTTTTTCTGCCTTTGTGTTTGCTCCTTCTCCTCGTCGTTTCTTTTTCTTGCTTGATCTAAGCCATTTTTCTGTCTAGTCTTTGAGTGCCTGGCTGGGCGGTACTACCGCTAGAGGCACGGTACTATCGCTTATTGACATCAAGCGGTACTACCGCCCTCCCTAGCGGTACTACCGCTGCGGGGCGGGACTTGGGGGGTTATGTCGGGCAGGGGGAGTTTCTTTCTCCCCCACACCCATTCGCTCACCTCTCTCAGCCCCCTTCGTGCTTCAGCGACGCACTCGCCACGGGAGGGCTCCGGCGGGCCGCCGTCTCCGGGCCGTCCCTCTCCATTTCCTTCGGTGGAATCGATCCCCACCCCGTCCTCTTGCCATGGATGCCGGTATTGCCCCCTTTCCTCTTCTCTTTGTGTCTAGATTTCAGATCTAGTCTTTAGGGGCAATAGTTGTTGCATTTCTTGATTTTTGGCTAAATCAAGGCTTGAGTAGGTTGGAGAAGGCATCTAGAGTAGTTAGATTGATGTTTGGTAGGATAATTTTTGAATTTGGCATCCCGGCAGTACCGGATTTGGCCGCGGCAGTAAGGAACTGCCGCCCCTCCCACCTAGAGCGGTACTACCGCTCTCTTGGAGCGGTACTACCGCTTGAGGGCTATAGGCGGTACTACCGCTGCCTTGTCGCGGTACTTCCGCTGGATGCGAACATCCTCTTTTTCTTACCAAACCTTGATCGTTGTTGCCTTGTTATGGTGGCTTATGCTCGTTCTTTCGTGTTGTTTCTTGTGTCTGTGTGTTTGGTTCCAGGTGATGGCCCTTCTGAGCAACATGTCCGCCGTGTCAACCCCAGGCATTCTACTTCAAAGCGCTATCGCACCTCTGAGACAGCGGCTGCTTCTTCAAGTGTTCCTTCTTCAAGTGTTCCGCCAACTTCGTCTCAGCAGCCTACCAAGAGTACTGCGAAGAAGCCCAAGCCGAAGCCCAAGTCCATGACTGAGATGACCGCCAAGGAGTTCTGGGAGAAGCGTCAGCGCAATCCCTATGAGCAAGATCAAGAGCCCAATCTTGTCAACCGTCCTTTCTGGAACCGTTTTCAGTGGGCAATCTACTTTGATGTGATCAAAGGAAAGAAGAATCTCTATGTTGATGTTCGCACCATCGACACTGACTATATGGAGAAGGATCCTGCCTACTTTGGTGAAGCCCTACAGATGTGTACTCAGCTGAACATTCTCACGATCATGCAGTTCAACAAGGACTTTGATGCAGATTTGGTGGCTCAGTTTTATGCCACGGTCCATCTTGGAACGGATGAGGAAAGAACTCTGACTTGGATGACCAATGGCAAGCTTCTCTCTGTCAAATGGAAGGCATTCATGGAGTTACTTGGGATTGAAGATCAAGGACTTGAGAATCCAGTTGGCTTTCGCCCTCACCGCAATGCAACTTCCACTCACAAGCAATCTCTCTGGCCCTACTGTACTTTGAAGATTCACCCCGAGACTCAGAAGGAGACCTATGAGCTGCCGGCCTTTCTGGACATACTTCATCGCATCTTCAGAGAGACTCTCTCCCCTCTCATTGGGAACTTGGATATGGTTCACTCCTTTCTCGTGGACATGCTTCTTTTCTGCCAGCATGAGAAGGAAGAAAACACTGGAGAATCCTTGGATATCTCTCATGTCATGTCGTCTGAGCTTGTCACCGCTATCTTTGAGCGCAAGTGCCCCATCTATGCGCCTTTTCTCATGTTGCTTATTGAGAAGGCTTGGATGCACACTTATCCTAATGTTGTGCTGGAGACTGGCAAGTTGAACCCTCATGAGATCAAGCGTCTGAGGAAGAAGGAGAACCGGGGCACATCGGTTCCGAGGTCTGGGATTCCATCTGGAGCTGCTGACGTTGAGACAGAGGCTGATGCTGATGATGATGATGATTATGAGCAATCTGGAGTGGAGCCCTCATGGGCAAAGAAGCTCAAGCGCAAAATGAAGAAACTTTTCTACATGGAGTCTCATGGACAGTACATGGCTCATGTGTCTGAGAAGAAGGCCAGGAGCCATCACAAGGAGCTCATGCGTCAGTTAGGTTCAATAGTTGCCAGCGGTTCTGAGGGCAAGATCACAGATGAGGAGGAGTGGGTCCAGCAGCACTGCCCGTGGACAGACTCAGACACTGAGCAGCCCCCTGCCGATGACGGAGGAGCAGACGATCACGCGGGGATGTGATGCTGGAGTTCTTCAGTTCTGCTATCACCTGTGGCCGTAGCAGCACTCTTTGCCCTTTTTGGTGTCTCGATGCCAAAGGGGGAGAGAGTTTAGGGATTTGTCGTTGTTGAGTTGCGAGTTTCTTATTTGCCTTGTCTTCTCTCTCTCGCAAACTCTCTTATTTGCTTTGGTTTGGTTTGTGCTCGTGAGACCTGGTACCCTATCATATGGTGTGAGACATATGCTACCCTATCTTATTATTATCTTGTATGTCAAGTACTTTAGTAGTTTGTGAGTTCATGCTTATCTCATATGTCTACTTTGCTCACTTGACTCTCTATTGCATCCTAGCTCATATATGTCTTATTTTTGATGCAATTGTTGTCAGACTATAAAATATAGGGGGAGTGTTGATCCTAATGTGTGCACTTTGCAATCCAAAGGCACCTCTAATTAAGTGCACACATCTAGGGGGAGCCCGTCTATATTTTGTAGTTTTGGGATTCGCTTTATCTCATGTCATTACCATGTGCAAATCCCGTGTTGTCATCAATCCACCAAAAAGGGGGAGATTGTTAGGGCATATCTCTCTCTAAGTAGTTTTGGTGATTGATGACAATGCTTCTGCGGACTAATCGTGTGCGTTGAGTATTTCAAAGATTCATTCTTTGGCACGAGATGATTCTTTCCCCTCGGAGCTTTATGTGAAGACGGTGTAGTCTCTTTCGTTTTGGTTTGGTGGTCTTGAATCGTAGGAGACACCGTACTATCAAGAGGGGGTCCGCAATGGAAAGGCTAGGGTGGAATCAACACGTACACGTCTTTTTTGCACCCTCAGCTCCTTTCCTCACCTTGGAGTTTGCTGTTTTAACAGAAGTGGAGACTGTGAGGATAAAGCGGTAGTACCGCCTATGGTCCTCAAGTGGCAGTTACATTGTCTACAGCGATAGTACCGCTTCGGGGCATAGGCGGCAGTACCGTCCTGGTTCGGCAACGCTACCGCCTCGATTCGAGGATGTATTTTCTCATGTCGGGTTGTGTGGCAGTAGTAGCGGCAGTGGCAGCGGTACTACCGCCCATGAGCGGTAGTACCGCGGCTACCACCGCTACTAGTGCCGCCCATACCCCCCCCCCTCTCTCTCTCTCGTTCTCCCTCTGCTTCTTCTACTCTCAGTCTATGCGGTAGTACCGCTGGTGGTCGCGGTAGTACCGCTGCGACCAGCGGTAGTACCGCTCTACTAAGCAGTAGTACCGCTCTGTGCGGGCTGAAGAAGGGGGTAACGGTTGGATTGGTTCCCCCACTATAGAAGGAGGTCTTCTTCTCCAAGTTGACTTACCTCTTTTCCCCCAAGCTCCATTGTTGCTCCGAAGCTCATTTTCGCCCAATCTCTCTCCCTAGCCAATCAAACTTGTTGATTCTTTAGGGATTGGTTGAGAAGGCCCGAATCTACACTTCCAGCAAGAGAAATTTGATCCCCCCCACTAATCCTTCGCGGATCTTGTTACTCTGGGGTGTTTGAGCACCCTAGATGGTTGAGGTCACCTCAGAGCCACATTCCATTGTGGTGAAGCTCCGTGGTATCATTGGGAGCCTCCAATTGAGTTGTGGAGATAGCCCCAACCTTGTTTGTAAAGGTTCGGTCTCCGCCTGCAAGGGCACCAATAGTGGAATCACGGCATCTCGCATTGTGTGAGGGCGTGAGGAGAATACGGTGGCCCTAGTGGCTTCTTGGGGAGCATTGTGCCTCCACACCGCTCCAACGGAGACATACTTCCCCTCAAAGGGAAGGAACTTCGGTAACACATCCTCGTCTCCACCGGCTCCACTTTTGGTTATCTCTTACCTTTACTTGTGCAAGCTTATATTGTGTTGTATCCCTTGCTTGCTTGTGTGCTTGTTGTTGTTGCATCATATAGATTGCTCACCTAGTTGCATATCTAGACAACCTACTTTGATGCAAAGTTTAATTT
>JAAAWM010011377.1:0-76339 GCA_036873465.1 Thinopyrum obtusiflorum | reverse complement strand
TCATCGATCCCAACAAACACACCGCAAAAGAGTTACATCATATGGATCTCCAATAGACCATTGTATTGAGAATTTAGCGAGAGAGAGAAAGCCATCTAGCTACTAACTACGGACCCGGAGGTCTACAAAGAACTACTCACGCATCATCGGAGAGGCACCAATGGAGGTGGTGAACCCCATCCAAGATGGTGTCTAGATTGGATCTGGTGGTTCCGGACTCTGCGGCAGCTGGATCAATATTTCTTCGACTCCCCTAGGGTTTCAGGAATATTGTGGTATTTATAGAGAAAAGAGGTGGTCCGGGGGGCACCCGAGGTGGGCACAACCCACCAGGGCGCGCCTGGGCCTCCTGGTGCGCCCTGGTGGGTTGTGCTCTCCTCGGAGCACCCCCCAGACGCAGCCAGGGCCCAATATGGTTAGTACCAAAAAATGATATAAAATGACTATAAAATGATTATAAAACATCCAAGATTGATAATATAACAGCATGGAACAATCAAAAAGTATAGATACGTTGGAGACGTATCAGCATCCCCAAGCTTAACTCCTACTCGTCCTCGAGTAGGTAAGTGATAAAAACAGAATTTAGGATGTGGAATGCTGCCTATCATTTCATATCATATTTCTTTTCTTTATAGCATTGACATTTGGACTTTTATATTGTTCAAAGCAATAGTCTAGTTTTGACATGATAATTTAAATACTAAAGCATATCAACAAGCAACCATGTCTGTCAAAATATTAACGCTAAAATAAGTTATCCCTAGCCCATCATGCTCAACCATTGATCCATTCAGGGGGGGGGGGGGGGGGGGGGGGGGGGGGGGGGGGGGGGGGGGGGGGGGGGGGGGGGGGGGGGGGGGGGGGGGGGGGGGGGGGGGGGGGGGGGGGGGGGGGGGGGGGGGGGGGGGGGGGGGGGGGGGGGGGGGGGGGGGGGGGGGGGGGGGGGGGGGGGGGGGGGGGGGGGGGGGGGGGGGGGGGGGGGGGGGGGGGGGGGGGGGGGGGGGGGGGGGGGGGGGGGGGGGGGGGGGGGGGGGGGGGGGGGGGGGGGGGGGGGGGGGGGGGGGGGGGGGGGGGGGGGGGGGGGGGGGGGGGGGGGGGGGGGGGGGGGGGGGGGGGGGGGGGGGGGGGGGGGGGGGGGGGGGGGGGGGGGGGGGGGGGGGGGGGGGGGGGGGGGGGGGGGGGGGGGGGGGGGGGGGGGGGGGGGGGGGGGGGGGGGGGGGGGGGGGGGGGGGGGGGGGGGGGGGGGGGGGGGGGGGGGGGGGGGGGGGGGGGGGGGGGGGGGGGGGGGGGGGGGGGGGGGGGGGGGGGGGGGGGGGGGGGGGGGGGGGGGGGGGGGGGGGGGGGGGGGGGGGGGGGGGGGGGGGGGGGGGGGGGGGGGGGGGGGGGGGGGGGGGGGGGGGGGGGGGGGGGGGGGGGGGGGGGGGGGGGGGGGGGGGGGGGGGGGGGGGGGGGGGGGGGGGGGGGGGGGGGGGGGGGGGGGGGGGGGGGGGGGGGGGGGGGGGGGGGGGGGGGGGGGGGGGGGGGGGGGGGGGGGGGGGGGGGGGGGGGGGGGGGGGGGGGGGGGGGGGGGGGGGGGGGGGGGGGGGGGGGGGGGGGGGGGGGGGGGGGGGGGGGGGGGGGGGGGGGGGGGGGGGGGGGGGGGGGGGGGGGGGGGGGGGGGGGGGGGGGGGGGGGGGGGGGGGGGGGGGGGGGGGGGGGGGGGGGGGGGGGGGGGGGGGGGGGGGGGGGGGGGGGGGGGGGGGGGGGGGGGGGGGGGGGGGGGGGGGGGGGGGGGGGGGGGGGGGGGGGGGGGGGGGGGGGGGGGGGGGGGGGGGGGGGGGGGGGGGGGGGGGGGGGGGGGGGGGGGGGGGGGGGGGGGGGGGGGGGGGGGGGGGGGGGGGGGGGGGGGGGGGGGGGGGGGGGGGGGGGGGGGGGGGGGGGGGGGGGGGGGGGGGGGGGGGGGGGGGGGGGGGGGGGGGGGGGGGGGGGGGGGGGGGGGGGGGGGGGGGGGGGGGGGGGGGGGGGGGGGGGGGGGGGGGGGGGGGGGGGGGGGGGGGGGGGGGGGGGGGGGGGGGGGGGGGGGGGGGGGGGGGGGGGGGGGGGGGGGGGGGGGGGGGGGGGGGGGGGGGGGGGGGGGGGGGGGGGGGGGGGGGGGGGGGGGGGGGGGGGGGGGGGGGGGGGGGGGGGGGGGGGGGGGGGGGGGGGGGGGGGGGGGGGGGGGGGGGGGGGGGGGGGGGGGGGGGGGGGGGGGGGGGGGGGGGGGGGGGGGGGGGGGGGGGGGGGGGGGGGGGGGGGGGGGGGGGGGGGGGGGGGGGGGGGGGGGGGGGGGGGGGGGGGGGGGGGGGGGGGGGGGGGGGGGGGGGGGGGGGGGGGGGGGGGGGGGGGGGGGGGGGGGGGGGGGGGGGGGGGGGGGGGGGGGGGGGGGGGGGGGGGGGGGGGGGGGGGGGGGGGGGGGGGGGGGGGGGGGGGGGGGGGGGGGGGGGGGGGGGGGGGGGGGGGGGGGGGGGGGGGGGGGGGGGGGGGGGGGGGGGGGGGGGGGGGGGGGGGGGGGGGGGGGGGGGGGGGGGGGGGGGGGGGGGGGGGGGGGGGGGGGGGGGGGGGGGGGGGGGGGGGGGGGGGGGGGGGGGGGGGGGGGGGGGGGGGGGGGGGGGGGGGGGGGGGGGGGGGGGGGGGGGGGGGGGGGGGGGGGGGGGGGGGGGGGGGGGGGGGGGGGGGGGGGGGGGGGGGGGGGGGGGGGGGGGGGGGGGGGGGGGGGGGGGGGGGGGGGGGGGGGGGGGGGGGGGGGGGGGGGGGGGGGGGGGGGGGGGGGGGGGGGGGGGGGGGGGGGGGGGGGGGGGGGGGGGGGGGGGGGGGGGGGGGGGGGGGGGGGGGGGGGGGGGGGGGGGGGGGGGGGGGGGGGGGGGGGGGGGGGGGGGGGGGGGGGGGGGGGGGGGGGGGGGGGGGGGGGGGGGGGGGGGGGGGGGGGGGGGGGGGGGGGGGGGGGGGGGGGGGGGGGGGGTGTCCAGCAAGGAATCAAGACTTAAAACACAAAATAAAACAAGCAAAGACTCCTATCATACAAGACACTCCAAGCAAAACACATAGTATGTGATGAATAAAAATATAGCTTCGAGTAAAATACCGATGGTCGTTAGAAGAAAGAGAGGATGCCACTCGGGGCATCCCCAAGCTTAGTTGCTTGCTCTCTTTTGGATAATAGCTTGGGATGCCGGGGCATCCCCAAGCTTAGGCTCCTCCTACTCCTTATTCCTTCATCCATCATAAGATAACCCAAAACTTGAAAACTTCAATCACACAAAACTCAACAAAACCTTCATGAGATCCATTAGTATAAGAAAGCAAATCACTACTATAAGTACTGTAGAAAACCAACTCATATTTTGTTCTTGCATTATATCTACTGTATTATAACTTTTCTATGGCAAAAACTCATCAAAGAAAATCATAGAATCATCAAAACAAGCACACAACGCAAAGAAAACAGAATCTGTCAAAAAGAGAACAGTCTGTAGCAATATGGGTATTTCGAATACTTCTGAAACTCCAAAAATTCTGAAAAATTAGGATGACTTGAGAAATTTGTATATTAATCTTCTGCAAAAAGAATTGGCATTTTATCATGCTCTGGTAAAAAATGAGAATTGTTTTCGTGAGCGCAGAAGTTTCTGTTTTTCAACAAGATCAAACAACTATCACCTAAGAAGATCCTAAAGGATTTACTTGGCACAAACACTAACTAAAACACAAAAAACACAATCATAACAGTAGCATAATTGTGCAAACACTCAAGAACAGAAAGCAAAAAGCAAAAATAAATTGTATTCATTGGGTTGCCTCCCAACAAGCGCTATCGTTTTACGCCCCTGGCTAGGCATAAAATTTTATTGATGCTCACAAGAAAGATAACAATTGAAACACAAAGAGAGCATCATTAGACATGTTACAAACACATTTAAGTCTAACATACTTCCTATGCATAGGAATTTTATAGGAAAACAAATTATCAAGACAAGCAATTTCTACCACCATATTTTCCTCTCTCATAATAATTACATGTAGTATCATAATCAAATTCAAAAATATAACTATCACATAAAATTTTCTCTTCATGATCCACATGCATGCAAAGTTGACACTCTTCCAAAATAGTGGGACTATCATCAAATAAAGTCATGACCTCTCCAAGCCCACTTTTACCAAAAATTTCATAAGATCGAACACTCTCCAAATATGTGGGATTATTTTCAGCTAAAGTTGACACTCTTCCAAACCCACTTTTAATATTATCGCAAGCATATTCATCATGAGGTTTAAATAAATTTTCAAGACCATAAGAATCATTATCACCCCAATCATGATCATTGCAATAAGTAGTGGACATAGCAATATTAGCATCCCCAAGCTTGGGGTTTTGCGTATTGTTAGCAAAATTGTCATTAATAGAATTTATAATAACATCATTGCAATCATGCTTTTCATTCAAGGAGCTATCATGAATCACTTTGTAAATTTCTTCGTTTAACACTTCATCACAATTTTCAGATTCATAAATCTCAAGCAAAACTTCATAAAGATAATCTCGTGAACTCAATTCACTAGCAATTGGTTCATCATAATTGGATCTTTTGAAAAGATTAGCAAGTGGATGAGGATCCATAACAATAGATTTTAGCAAGCGAAGATGCAAGCAAAAAGAAGGCACATGGCAACACAAGGAAACATGAGATATGACAAGAAAAAGGCAAACGAAAAAGAAGGCGAACAAAACGGCAAATTTTTGAGAAGTGGGGAAGAGGAAAATGAGAGGCAAATGAAAAATAATGTAAATTGCAAGGAGATGAGATTTTTGATTAGGAACCTGGTAGATGTTGATGATGTCTCCCCGGCAACGGCGCCAGAAATTCTTTTGATGCGGCTTGAAGCTACGTCGGTATTTCCCCAAAGAGGAAGGGATGATGCAGCATAGCAGCAGTAGGTATTTCCCTCAGTGATGAAACCAAGGTTATCGAACCAGTAGGAGAACCAAGCAACACAACGTAATCAGCCCCTTCACACAAATAACAAATACTCGCAACCCGACGTGTTAAAGGGGTTGTCAATCCCTTTCGGGCAACGGCGCCAAAAATTGGCACGTGGACGGGAGATAAATTGTAGTAGATTGATCGATCGAACGCCAAATGAAATAAATAAGAATAAAACGCAACAAGGTATTTTTGTATTTTTGGATTAATAGATCTAAAAATAAAAGCAAAGGAAAAGTAGATCGCAAAGGCAAATAATATGAGAAAGAGGACCCGGGGGCCGTAGGTTTCACTAGTGGCTTCTCTCGAGAAAAATAGCAAAATGGTGGGTAGACAAATTACTGTTGGGCAATTGATAGAACTTCAAATAATTATGACGATATCCAGGCAATGATCATTATATAGGCATCACGTCTAATATTAGTAGACCGACTCCTGCCTGCATCTACTACTATTACTCCACACATCGACCGCTATCCAGCATGCATCTAGTGTATTAAGTTCATGGAGAAATGGAGTAATGCAATAAGAACAATGACATGATGTAGACAAGATCTATCTATGTAGAGATAGACCCCGTCGTTTTATCCTTAGTAGCAATTTACGTGTCGGTTCCCCTTCTGTCATTGGGATCAAGCACCGTAAGATCGAACCCACTACAAAGCACCTCTTCCCATTGCAAGATAAATAGATCAAGTTGGCCAAACAAAAACCAAATATCGGAGAAGAAATACGAGGCTATAAGCAATCATGCATATAAGAGATCAAAGAAACTCAAATAACTTTCATGGATATAAATAGATAGATCTGATCATAAACTCAAAGTTCATCTGATCCCAACAAACACACCGCAAAAAGAGTTACATCATATGGATCTCCAAGAGACCATTGTATTGAGAATCAAATGAGAGAGAGGAAGCCATCTAGCTACTAACCACGGACCCGAAGGTCTACAAAGAACTACTCACGCATCATCGGAGAGGCACCAATTGAAGTGGTGAACCCCTCCGTGATGTTGTCTAGATTGGATCTGGTGGTTCTGGACTCTGCGGCGGCTGGAATTGATTTTCGTCGACTCCCCTAGGGTTTCTGGAATATTGGGGTATTTATAGAGAAAAGAGGCGGTCCGAGGGGCACCCGAGGAGGGCACAACCCACCAGGGCGCGCCTGGGCCTCCTAGCGCACCCTGGTGGGTTGTGCTCCCCTCGGAGCACCCCCCAGGCGCTGCCTTGGCCCATTGGGTGTCTTCTGGTCCATAAAAAATCTCCATAAAGTTTCATTGCATTTGGACTCCATTTGGTATTGATTTCATGCGATGTAAAAAACATGCAGAAAACAGCAACTGGCACTTGGCACTATGTCAATAGGTTAGTACCAAAAAATGATATAAAATGACTATAAAATGATTATAAAACATCCAAGATTGATAATATAACAGCATGGAACAATCAAAAATTATAGATACATTGGAGACGTATCAGTGTATTAAGCCCATGTATTTCTTCAATAGGAGGTAAATTTTTGACATCCTCAGCTTTAATACCTTTTTCCTTCATAGATTTCTTTGCCTCTTGCATATCTTCAGGACTGAAATATAAGATACCCCTCTTCTTCTGAGTGGGTTTAGGCGGTGATTCAGGAAGAGTCCAATCATCATAATTTTTTAATCTGTTATTCAATAATTCTTCAGCTTGCCCAACAGTTCGTTCCCTGAAAACACAACCAGCACAACTATCTAGGAAATCCCTAGAAGCATCGGTTAGTCCATTATAGAAGATATCAAGTATTTCATTTTTCTTAAGAGGATGATCAGGCAAAGCATTAAGTAATTGGCAAAGCCTCCCCCAACCTTGTGGGAGACTCTCTTCTTTAATTTGCACAAAGTTAAATATTTCTTGTAAAGCAGCTTGTTTCTTATGAGCATGAAAATATTTTTCAGAGAAGTAATAAATCATATCCTGGGGACTACGCACACAACCAGGAGCAAGAGTATTGTACCAAGCTTTAGCATCACCCTTTAATGAGAATTCTCATCATGAGTAAAAAGGGTGGTTATGTCATTCAACTTAGTAAGATGTGCCACAACAGTTTCAGTTTCATAACCATGGAAAGGATCAGATTCAACCAAAGTGATTAACTCTGGGTCAACAGAGAATTCATAATCCTTATCATCAATAAAGATAGGTGAAGTAGCAAACTTAGGATCATATTGCATTCTAGCATTCATAGATTTTTCCTTACACTTGCATAATAATTACTCTAGATCATCTCTATCCTTACAAGCAAGAATGTCTCTAGTTGTCTCTTCATTCATAACATAGCCTTCCGGTACCTTAGGCAATTCATATCTAGGAGGTCTAGTTCTAGTAGGTGTTTCAAGATTTTCAGTTTCGAGCTCATCATCAGATTCAACAACATCATGTTGTCTTACTCTAGCAATTTCTTCATCAAGAAATCACCTAGTGGCACATCATCATCATCAAGAAAGGTACTAGCATCATCATAAGTATCATTCATAGCATAAGTAGCATCATCAATAACTTGCAACATATCAAGATTAATAGCATGTGGTGGTGTTGCAAGTTTACTTATAACAGAAGGTGAATCTAAAGCAGAGCTAGATGGCAGTTCCTTACCCCCCCCTCGTCTTAGAGGGATAAATATTAGTCTTAGCATCCTTCAGATTCTTCATAGTGATAAATTGATAATAATCCCAAGTGACTCAACAAATATACCTATGCTCTGCGGCAACGGCGCCAAAAAAGGTCTTGATAACCCACAAGTATAGGGGATCGCAACAGTTTTCGAGGGTAGAGTATTCAACCCAAATTTATAGATTCGACACAAGGGGACCCAAAGAATATTTGAAGGTATTAGCAGCTGAGTTGTCAATTCAACCACACCTGGAGATTAATTATCTGCAGCAACGTGATCAGTAGCAAAGTAATATGATAGTTTTGATAGTAGTGACAGCAGCAGTAGTAACAGTAATAGTGATAGCAGTAGTAACTTAGTGTAAGTGCATCTAATGCCCCTTAGTGATTTTGGTGTATTGAAGACTTATAGGTTAAGGAACTAATGTGTTTGTGAGTGTACATAGGTCTATAAGTCTATGAGGAGTTTGATATTTATAGAGAAAGTCGACCCCTAAAAATGAATGTCTTCGACTGAAGACTTCGGATTTCTGAAGACTTTCTGAAGACTTTGAAAGTGAAGAAATTGGTGTGACCGTGAAGACTTGGTATTCATGCGAGGAACATGAAGCGTGAAGACTTTTGTTTTCATAGTTTATTTTTCTCCTTCTTGAGTCATAGGAAACACCGTACTGTTAAAGGGGGTCGAGGAAATACTAAGGAAAAATTTCCAAGTGATGCTCATCTCAAAATCCTAGACCTACCAATCCCTTCGAGTGAAGCCATTAGAAATCTCATGCAGCTCAGTCAATTTCTTCAGTGACAGAGACAAAGTTCTTCTGGTCTCTGAGGAATTTGTTCTGACTGAGGAGTTAGGAATTCGCTAGTGCGGACTACCTACAAGTTAGGAACATGATAGCCCTGAGGAATTTGATAGTCAAATTTCCGACCGTTGCTGTGCTATGTGCCAGCTGTCCCAAAATATCTTAACCACCTAACGGTCATATCATTGAAGGGCATTTATGTCTAATCATGTCAGGCTGCTCCCTAGGCTATAAATAGCCGCCCCCTACAACCACTAGCTGGTTGGCTACTCCGAGAGAAACTGACACTTGTCATTGAGAGCATCCCATCCTCCGAGGACTGGGCGAAAATCATCAAGTGAGAAAAACCCAAACCTAAACACCTACAAACCCAAAGTGATTGAGCATCACTGAAGAGATTGATCCTGCGTGGATCCGATGCTTGTTACCTTTGAAGACTGTGCATCTTCCAGACGGTTAGGCGTCATGGTCTGAGCATCCAAGAGGAAATTGTGGATCGCCGAGTGACCGAGTTTGTGAAGGTTTGGAAGTCACCTGAAGACTTACCACGAGTGATTGGGCGAGGTCTGTGTGACCTTAGCTCAAGGAGAATACGGTGAGGACTGTGTGTCCGGGACTGTGTGTCCTCAGGTTTAAATACCTAGCCGCTCCAACTAGACGTACAACTGTCACAGCAGTTGGAACTGGTCTACCAAATCATTGTCTTCACCAAGCCTATTGGTTCTATTTCCTCAACTCTTCCATTTCCTCATTACTGTGTTGTGTGCTTTTTCATATCTGTTTGAAGACTTTCTCAATTTCCTCAGTTCAATTTCTTTAGTCTGTTTGTCTTCATCTTGTTTTATCCTATGCTTACGCTTCCTGTACTCTGTGTCTGTTTTCATTTCATCATGATGTCCATGTTTATGTTATGTCATGTATGCATCTGAGTACTTATTCCACTACAAGTAGTTCTTCGCTTAGGAATTTCCTCACCCTGAAATTCCTCAGTGAAGAATTCATAAAAATTGCCTATTCACCCCCCCTCTAGTCGACTTAACACACTTTCAATTGGTATCAGAACAGGGTACTCCCTTGTTCTGTGTGATTTTGGTTTAACCGCCTGGAGTTTTAGTTATGTCGACCGCAGGTATGATCAAGGTCTCTGCTGGGTGTCCTACCTTCGATGGGACGGACTACCCCTGATGGAAGAATAAAATGCGAATGCATCTTGAGGCAATTGATAACGATCTCTGGTATGTTGTGGAGAATGGTGTCCCCTCTGTCACTCCTACCATCAACGCTGCTGATGTGAAGAGATTCAAGCAACTCGACTCACAAGCGAAGAACATCATATGTGGCCATCTGAGCAAAGGGCAGTATGGTAGAGTGAGTGCTTTGGAAACTGCCAAGCTTATCTGGGATAGGCTGTCCAAGGTCAATGAAGGAGTCTCGACACAGCGTGACTCTCGAGTTGACGTTCTTCGCAATCTCTTCAACCGCTTCAAAAGACTCAACAATGAAAATGTTCAGCAAACCTTCGATCGCCTCACTGACATCTCAAATGAGCTTCAAGCACTTGGTGCCACTGACATCACTGACCACGAGGTGGTGAAGAAATTGCTGAGATCGCTTGATTCCTCATTTGATACTCTGGCACTGATGATATAAGAACGTGGAGATTACAAGTCACTTGATCCCGCTGATATCCTTGAGAGGCTAAACACTCATGAGTTTCAACTTGCTGAAAAGAGAGATCTCTATGGACCGAGCTATGGCAGATCACGCGCTCTGAAAACCAAGGCAGTGTCTGAATCTGAAGGTGAAGATTCTGGTAGCAGCCTTGGTGATCCTGAAGAACTGAGCCAGGAGCTAGCAATGCTCGTGAAGAAATTCCATAAGTTCTCAAGGCGTGGTCGCTTTGCAAAATCCTCAAGGAGTGATGATTCCTCATCCCGTGACTACAAGAAGAGACTGTGCCACAAGTGCAAGAAACCTGGTCACTACATTCAAGACTGTCCTTAGTGGGAAAAGGAATCAAAGAAGAAGAAATACAAAGATTACAGTTCTGATGACTCAAAGAAGAAGAAGAAATCTTCAAAGTCTTCATCATCAAAATCCGTGAAGTCTTCTTCACACAAGAAGAGCAACTCTAAGAAGGCTCGGGCATTCATTGGCAAGGAGATGGACTCTGAAGCTGAATCTGAGGAACATGAGGAAGAGGAGGCATCTGAGGAATCAGAATCTGGTGTGGCGAGCCTAGCCCTCGCTACTGCATTTGTCAGCAAGTCCATCTTCAACTCTGAGGAGAATGACTTCTCCAACAAGGCTGGCGATGGCGAAAATGACTACGCTCCCACCTATTGCTTCATGGCAAAGGGTGCCAAGGTACTCAAATATCCCTCCTCTGAATCAAGTGAGGATGAATCTGATGAAAACCTCAAGCCTAGCTACTCTAAACTTGCTAAGATTGTTGTGAAACAACAAAAGGCTTTTGAAAAGGTTCAAAATATGCTAGACAAAAGTGATGATATGTTGGGTGAAGAAATGGATCGCACTAAAACTTTGACTGAAAATCTTCAGAGACTTCAGTCTAAGTTTGACAACCTTCAAAGTCATCATAACACTCTCTTATCTGATCATGAGAAGCTTTCTTATGAATTTCTTCAAAGAAAGCAAGATCTTGAGAAGCTAAGGGAGAGTTATGAAGATCTTCAGAAGGAGCATGATTCATTACTAGCTCAACAAATCAGCGCTGCTCAGGAAGAATTCATTCCTCCATGTTTGAAGTGCATTGAACGTGAATCTGCTAATTCTTCACCTGAAATTTGAAATGCTTCTATTGCTGCAAATTCTTCATCTGTCTCTGCTATCACTAATTCCTCATATGAGGACATTGCTAGTATCACTGACAATGCAGGGCTGAAGGAATTGTATATGACAGGCATGTACAAAAGCCTCAAAGGGCATCAGGCTCTTTGTGATGTGCTTAAAAAGCAGATCCTCAACAGGAACCCTAGGAAAGAGGGTATTGCCTTTGAGAGGAAACTCAACACTGATGGAACATACTGGAAGCCTGAGCAGTACCCCAAAACCTCATGGGTTGCTGCAAAGGGACCTCCAGTAGATCCATCTACTCTATCCGGCTTTACATGTGAATCTCCTCATTCTTCTGATGAGGCATTTGACTCAAACTTTAAGCTGTTCAAAAATCAGAATGGTGAAGTATTTGCTAGATATGTTGGCACTAACTGCAGGAACGGCTCCCCTATGAAGAAAATCTGGGTTCCCAAAAGGTGCTTGAAAGTCTTCAGGTGAATGTCATCATGACACCACCTGTGAAGAATAGGAACCCCAGATCAAATTCTTCATATGGACCAAATTCTTCATATGGACCCAAGTCCTCACGTGGATCAAATTCCTCAAAAGGATCAAAGTCCTCATATGAACATCATCGTGCTAACATTTCTGTTTCGCAGGGAAGAACTAAGGGCTATGAATATGAGCATTATTCCTCTAACCATTATGTTCATAAGTCCTCGAAGAATTTCTCTGCTTATTCATATGCTTACCCTAACTCCTCTTATGTGAAACGAAGTGGACTGGCTTCTATGCCATCTTTCTCTTATGGAGCTCGCAGAATGATGAACTCTTTGCCACCCCTTCAGATGTGGGTGGTGAAGAAAAAGAACTAATCTCTTATGCAGGGACAGGTCTCCAGACGAACTTAAACGTCTGAAGAATCTGCTGGAGACCTGAATATGCTTGAAAGGATGCAAGCTAATCATGAAGAAATGAATTTTCATTTCTCACGTCATCATTCTGTTTTATCTGTTCCATTGCTTGATGAAATTGATCTGATGAATTTGATGTCATATTCTTCACTGATGAAGTATATGAGTTCGTAAGCTGCACTAATTCATCTGCAGGATGATCAACCCAAAGCCACAGAGTGGGTCATCGATAGTGGATGTACAAATCACATGAATGGTGACAAGAATCTATTGATGGACGCTCGCTTATCTCCATCGCATCTGAAGCATATCACCTACGCTGACAAAGGCAAAAGCAAGGTATTGGGTCTAGGTAAGGTTGCGATCTCAAAGGATCGACACATGGACAAAGTCATGCTTGTCGAGTCCTTAGGATTCAACCTCATGTCAGTCTCAATGCTTTGTTATCTTGGTATGGTTGTTATCTTTGGCAAGTATTGTTGTGTTGTGATCATGGAAGCTGACCATTCCAAAGTCTTCGAAGGCTTTAGGAGAGGAGATCTGTATATTGTTGATTTTTCCACAGGACCACAACCAGCTATATGTCTACTTGCAAAAGCTTCAGAAGGCTGGTTATGGCATCGACGACTTGGTCATGCTGGCATAAGGAACTTGTACACGCTCGTGAAGAAGAAGCATGTCATTGGCATTGAGAATGTCAAATTCCTCAAGGATCACTTGTGCGGAGCCTGTGAAGCTGGAAAGATGACCAAGGCCAAGCATCCCGCGAAGACTATCATGACTACCACTCGACCATTTGAATTGCTTCACATGGATCTCTTTGGTCCTAACCATTATTCTACATTCACTAATGAAGCATCTCTATATGGCTTTCTTACTGTTGATGATTACTCTCGTTACACATGGGTGCATATTGTCACTTACAAACGTGAAGTGCAGGAAGTCTTCAAACGATTTTCCTCGAGGGCTTCAACCAACTTTGGTGTGAAGATCAAGCACATCAGAAATGACAATGGAACTGAGTTCAAGAATACTAGTCTTGATGACTATCTTGATGAACTTGGTATTACTCATGAGTTATCTGCTCCTTATACTCCTCAGCAGAATGGCATCGTGGAGCGCAAGAATAGGACTCTTGTTGAGATGGCTCGCACTATGCTTGATGAATACAAGACGCCTCGTCATTTCTGGATTGAGGCAATTGATACTGCATGCCACATCATCAACAGGGTATATCTTCACAAATTCTTCAAGAAGACTGCATATGAACTCCTCACTGACAAGAAACCCAATGTGGGTTATTTCAAAGTCTTCGGTGCTAAATGTTGGATTAGAGATCCTCATCACAATTCTAAATTTGCACCGAAAGCACATGAAGGTTTTATGCTTGGTTACGGAAAGGACTCGCACGCCTACAGAGTCTTCAACAATGTCCACCAGAAAGTTGTTGAAACTGTAGATGTGCGGTTCGATGAAACTAATGGCTCGCAAAGAGAGCACCTACCTCCTGTGCTAGATGAAAAATCACCTGAGGAAACCATCAAGTTCAAAGCTACTGAGGATGTCATTCCTACTAAAGAATCTGCTGAAGAAGTCATTCCAGAACGTGAAGAACATCATGCTGATACACCTGAGGAAAATGGTGCTGAAGAAAATGCTGATCCAATTCCTCGACGACAACCCGCTCATCCTCGCGTTGCAAATGAAGTGCAGATTGAGAAAATCATCAGCGACATCAACGCACCATGTCCTCTCACATGCTCAAAAGCTTCACATTTGTCTAACTTTTGTGGGCACTTTGCTTTTGTCTCTATCACAGAGCCCACTAAGGTAGATGAAGCATTTCTGGAGCCTGAATGGATTCAAGCTATGCAAGAAGAATTACATCAATTCGAGCTCAACAATGTCTGGGAACTGGTCAAACGTCCAGATCCTCGCAAGCACAATATCATTGGCACAAAGTGGATCTACCGCAACAAGCAAGATGAAAATGGCCTTGTGGTGAGGAATAAGGCACGACTTGTAGCTCAAGGCTACACACAGGTTGAAGGAATTGATTTCGATGAAACTTTTGCACCTGTTGCTAGACTTGAGGCTATTCGCATTTACTTGCTTATGCTAACCATCATAATATCATCTTATATCAAATGGATGTGAAAAGTGCATTCCTCAATGGTAAGCTTGAGGAAGAAGTATATGTTGCTCAACCCCCAGGTTTTGAAGATCCAAAGCATCCTGACAAAGTCTTCAGACTCAATAAGGCCCTCTATGGCCTCAAGCAGGCCCCTCGGGCGTGGTATGATACTTTGAAGGAATTCCTCATGAAGAAAGGCTTCAAACCCGGTTCACTTGACCCAACTCTTTTCACCAAAACCTATGATGATGAATTATTCGTGTGCCAAATATATGTTGATGATATTATCTTTGGTTGTACTGACCAACGTTATAGTGATGAATTTGCCTATATGATGAGTGAAGAGTATCAAATGTCTATGATTGGAGAATTGAAATTCTTCTTAGGTCTTCAAATTCGTCAACAGTGCAATGGCATCTTCATATCTCAGGAGAAATACCTCAAGGATGTATTGAGGAAATTCGGCATGCAAGATTGCAAAGGCGTCAAAATCCCTATGCCCACAAATGGCCATCTATGCACTGATGAAAATGGTATTGACTTTGATCAAAAGGTATACCACTCCATGATTGGTTCTTTATTGTATTTATGTGCATCTAGGCCAGATATTATGCTTAGTGTTTGCATGTGTGCCCGATTTCAAGCTACATCGAAGGAATCACACCATAAGGCTGTGAAGCATATTCTTCGATATCTAGCTCACACACCAACACTTTATGGTATCCCAAGGGCTTGGTTTTTGATCTCATTGGATATTCAGACTCTGACTATGCTGGTGATCATGTGGACCGCAAGTCAACATCAGGCACATGCCATTTCCTCGAACGATCCTTGGTCTGTTGGTCCTCGAAGAAACAGAACTGCGTATCACTGTTTACTGCTGAAGCTGAGTACATTGCTGCTGGTTCTTGCTGTGCTCAATTGCTATGGATGAAGCAAACCCTCAAGGACTACGGCGTCAACATGAAGAATGTACCTCTCTAATGTGACAATGAGAGTGCCATCAAGATTACTCATAACCCAGTTCAGCACTCGAAGACAAAGCACATTCAGATTCGTCATCATTTTCTTTGTGATCATGTGTTGAAGGGCGACATCTCTATTGAGCATGTGAAGACTGGAGAACAGCTAGCCGATATCTTCACAAAGCCCTTGGATGAGAAGAGATTTAGCAAGTTGCGGTGTGAGCTAAATATCCTAGAATCTTCGAATGTCCTTTGAAAAGGACACACATCCTAACACTTATGCAAAATTGATGCCTTAGATGTGCAACACACGAAGAAACGTTTTTCTTCAATCAATGAAGACTAACACTCTAAGTGTGAAGAAATTAACGAAGAATTTGATTCTCAGAGCCCTACGACAATTGTACGCGGTGTATGAAATCATCATTCATATACGGTGGGTCACGCCACCAACAAAAGTTGAAAATCTTCAATTTGAGTTTTTCTTCATTTTTGAAATTCCTCAGTTGTTCAATTTCTTCAACTTTTAGATGTCTTCATTCTTTCCGTTGTTGTTCTTCATTTGCTATATATATATATATGAGTTTATGTCCTCTACAGCATTCACTTATTGCTATTTCTTCAAGTTGCTTTTTCTGCTAAGTGAATGTGATCGGACCCTTCCCCCTCTATGCTAAACTCAACCCAGTCTGTTCACAAATTCTTCATATGCGTTCTATTTGAAACTCGCTCAAAATCTTCACTGTGTCCTTGTCAGCTGAAGAATTTGCGAATGAAATGTTAAAATATTGGGATTTTTATTTCTGTGCCCCTGGTTCCTTAGCTCTACTCATTCATCCCCACTCTGTTAACTTTTGCTCACTTTTCCCCACTCCCTTGCCCGAAACTGTGACACCCTGATTTTTTGCCAACTTTTTCTTTTCAAAACTTGACTTGATTTGGGGGGGGGGGGGGGGGGGGGGGGGGGGGGGGGGGGGGGGGGGGGGGGGGGGGGGGGGGGGGGGGGGGGGGGGGGGGGGGGGGGGGGGGGGGGGGGGGGGGGGGGGGGGGGGGGGGGGGGGGGGGGGGGGGGGGGGGGGGGGGGGGGGGGGGGGGGGGGGGGGGGGGGGGGGGGGGGGGGGGGGGGGGGGGGGGGGGGGGGGGGGGGGGGGGGGGGGGGGGGGGGGGGGGGGGGGGGGGGGGGGGGGGGGGGGGGGGGGGGGGGGGGGGGGGGGGGGGGGGGGGGGGGGGGGGGGGGGGGGGGGGGGGGGGGGGGGGGGGGGGGGGGGGGGGGGGGGGGGGGGGGGGGGGGGGGGGGGGGGGGGGGGGGGGGGGGGGGGGGGGGGGGGGGGGGGGGGGGGGGGGGGGGGGGGGGGGGGGGGGGGGGGGGGGGGGGGGGGGGGGGGGGGGGGGGGGGGGGGGGGGGGGGGGGGGGGGGGGGGGGGGGGGGGGGGGGGGGGGGGGGGGGGGGGGGGGGGGGGGGGGGGGGGGGGGGGGGGGGGGGGGGGGGGGGGGGGGGGGGGGGGGGGGGGGGGGGGGGGGGGGGGGGGGGGGGGGGGGGGGGGGGGGGGGGGGGGGGGGGGGGGGGGGGGGGGGGGGGGGGGGGGGGGGGGGGGGGGGGGGGGGGGGGGGGGGGGGGGGGGGGGGGGGGGGGGGGGGGGGGGGGGGGGGGGGGGGGGGGGGGGGGGGGGGGGGGGGGGGGGGGGGGGGGGGGGGGGGGGGGGGGGGGGGGGGGGGGGGGGGGGGGGGGGGGGGGGGGGGGGGGGGGGGGGGGGGGGGGGGGGGGGGGGGGGGGGGGGGGGGGGGGGGGGGGGGGGGGGGGGGGGGGGGGGGGGGGGGGGGGGGGGGGGGGGGGGGGGGGGGGGGGGGGGGGGGGGGGGGGGGGGGGGGGGGGGGGGGGGGGGGGGGGGGGGGGGGGGGGGGGGGGGGGGGGGGGGGGGGGGGGGGGGGGGGGGGGGGGGGGGGGGGGGGGGGGGGGGGGGGGGGGGGGGGGGGGGGGGGGGGGGGGGGGGGGGGGGGGGGGGGGGGGGGGGGAGAACCAGACTCTTGTTGAGATGGCTTGCACTATGCTTGACGAATATAAGACACCTCGTCATTTTTGGATTGAGGCAATTGACACTGCGTGCCACATCATCAACAGGGTATATCTTCACAAATTCTTCAAAAAGACCGCATATGAACTCCTCACTGACAAGAAACCCAATGTAAGTTATTTCAAAGTCTTTGGTGCTAAATGTTGGATTAGAGATCCTCATCACAATTCTAAATTTGCACTGAAAGCACATGAAGGTTTTATGCTTGGTTACGGAAAGGACGCGCACACCTACAGAGTCTTCAACAACTTTCATCACAAGGTTGCTGAAACTGTAGATGTACGGTTCGATGAAACTAATGGCTCGCAAAGAGAGCACCTACCTCCTGTGCTAGATGAGAAGACACCTGAGGAAACCATCAAGTTCAAAGCTACTGAGGATGTCATTCCTACTAAAGAATCTGCTGAAGAAATCATTCCAGAACGGGAAGAACAACAAGCTGGCGCACCTGAAGAAAATGGCTCTGAAGAAAATGCTGAGCCAACTCAACGTCACCAACCCACTCATCCTCGCGTTGCAAATGAAGTGCAGATTGATAAAATCATCAGCGAAATCAACGCACTAGGTCCTCTCACACGCTCAAAAGCTTCACATTTGTCTAACTTTTGTGGGCACTTTGCTTTCGTCTCTATCACAGAGCCCACTAAGGTAGATGAAGCATTTCTTGAGCCTGAGTGGATTCAAGCTATGCAAGAGGAATTGCATCAATTTGAGCTCAATAACGTCTGGGAACTTGTCAAGTGACCAGATCCTCGCAGGCACAATATCATCGGCACCAAATGGATCTACCACAACAAGCAAGATGAAAATGGCCTTGTGATGAGGAATAAGGCTCGGCTTGTAGCTCAAGGCTACACACAGGTTAAAGGAATTGATTTTGATGAAACTTTTGCACCTGTTGCTAGACTTGAGGCTATTCGCATATTACCTGCTTATGCTAACCATCATAATATCATCTTATATCAAATGGATGTGAAAAGTGCATTCCTCAATGGTAAGCTTGAGGAAGAAGTATATGTTGCTCAACCCCCAGGTTTTGAAGATCCAAAGCATCCTGACAAAGTCTTCAGACTAAACAAGGCCCTCTATGGCCTCAAGCAGGCCCCTCGGGCGTGGTATGACACTTTGAAGGAATTCCTCATGAAGAAAGGCTTCAAACCCGGTTCACTTGACTCAACTCTTTTCACCAAAACTTATGATGATGAATTATTCGTGTGCCAAATATATGTTGATGATATCATCTTTGGCTGTACTGACCAACGTTACAGTGATGAATTTGCCTATATGATGAGTGAAGAATATCAAATGTCTATGATGGGAGAATTGAAATTCTTCTTAGGTCTTCAGATACGTCAACAACGCAACGGCATCTTCATATCTCAGGAGAAATACCTCAAGGATGTGTTGAGGAAATTCGGCATGCAAGATTGCAAAGGAGTCAAAATCCCTATGCCCACAAATGGCCATCTATGCACTGATGAAAATGGTATAGACTTCGATCAAAAGGTATACCGCTCCATGATTGGCTCTTTATTGTATCTATGTGCATCTAGGCCAGATATTATGCTGAGTGTTTGCATGTGTGCCTGTTTTCAAGCTACACCGAAGGAATCACACCATAAGGCTGTGAAGCATATTCTTCGATATCTAGCTCACACTCCAACACTTGGATTATGGTATCCCAAGGGCTCGGTTTTTGATCTCACTGGATATTCTGACTCTGACTATGCTGGTGATCGTGTGGACCGCAAGTCAACATCTGGCACATGCCATTTCCTCGGACGTTCCTTGGTATGTTGGTCCTCGAAGAAACAGAACTGCGTATCACTCTCTACTGCTGAAGCTGAGTACATTGCTGCTGGTTCGTGCTGTGCTCAATTGCTATGGATGAAGCAAACCCTCAAGGACTACGGCATCAATGTGAAGAATGTGCCACTCTACTGTGACAATGAGAGTGCCATCAAAATTGCTCATAACCCAGTTCAGCACTCGAAGACAAAGCACATTCAGATTCGTCATCATTTTCTTTGTGATCATGTGTTGAAAGGCGACATCTCTATCGAGCATGTGAAGACTGAAGAACAGCTAGCCAATATCTTCACAAAGCCCTTGGATGAGAAGAGATTTAGCAAGTTGCGGTGTGAGCTAAATATCTTAGAATCTTTGAATGTCCTTTGAAAAGGACACACATCCTAACACTTATGCAAAAATGATGACTTAGATGTGCAACACATGAAGTAACGTTTTTCTTCAATCAATGAAGACTAACCCTCTAACTGTGAAGAAATTAACGAAGAATTTGATTCTCAGAGCCCTACGATAATTGTACGCGGCGTCTGAAATCACCATTCTTATACGGTGGATCATGCCACCAACAAAGTTGAAATTCTTCAATTTGAGTTTTTTATTTCGAAATTCCTCAGTTGTTCAAATTCATCAACTGTGAAAGTCTTCACTCTTTCCGTCTGTGTTCTTCATTGACTATATATATGTTTGAGTTTTCTGTCCTCTACAGCATTCACTTATTGCTATTTCTTTAGTTTGGTTTTTCCTCTAAGTGAATGTGATCGGACCCTTACCCCTCTATGCTAAACTCAACCCAGTCTGTTCACAAATTCTTCATGTGCGTTCTATTTGAAACCTGTTCAAAATCTTCACTGTGTCCTTGTCAGCTGAAGAATTTGTGAACAAAACTTTAAAATACTCTTATTCGAATTTTCGGCTTTTGCCGCTCAAACCGTTCCACATCCCATGACAAGACTTATCTATTCACCCACGATCTTTCATGATCTCCATCTCTCAGTACGTGGGTGACACATGTCGCTAGGATGAGAAGGGTCAGGGGCACGTTCGTCCTTCTTCTTCAGACGAGTGGTTTTTCACCTCGGTTATAAATACCCCTCACCCTCCTCAGATTGCATTTACCCTGCTCGACCTCACTTCCCCTCACTCGAGCTTCCTGACCTAGCGCCGCCACTACTTCCGTCGTCGTCAGTGAGGAAGAGCTTCACTGCCTCGACCTCGTCGCCGTCGTACTCGCGCCGACCGTGGATTTCTTCACTCCGCCGCCACCGTAGCTGTCTTCCTCTGCCAAGTTAGGGCGTGGAAGATCTGAACTGATGAACTTCCAATCTACTACTCCCAGTTCGTCATGTTCTTCGTCAAGGGTAATTAAAAGTTACTTTTACCGCCCTTGTTGATTCTGATAATTTCTACAAAATCTTCAAAAAGTGTTTATTCTTCAACTTCCACACTTTAAACGCCTCACACGAACATCTGTTCTTGATCTGTTTCTCTAAGCTGTGTTTTTCTTCAAGATTCCTCAATTGTGTGGATTTTCAATCCATACAACTCTGGGACCTTAGTCAAAGAACGCTTAGTGAAATTCCTCAAGACACCTCTGGTCAAATTCCTCAAACTTGCTCCTTTTTGCAAAAACTTCTGAGAACGCATATGACCTCTCCAAATTCTTCGCACCTATACTCTGTTCACAGGTACACATGTCCGTAGCTGAATCACTAGGTTCTCATCAACTTAACTCATTTGCAGCGTTCCTCGAAGACAAATTGCATACCCCTTTAGAGAACTCGATTGTTCAAAATCCTCAGCTGAAGAAAATGGCAGATGGCAAGAAACCTCAGAAGGGAGGCAAGAAACTGGAAGTCAACACAGCATTTGAGATCCCTGATGACATTTATGAAGAATATTGTACTCCTGATGAAGCCAAACACGGCAAGGAGAACAAGAATCAGCGCAAGGTGTGCATACAGAGGATTGAATGAAGATGGGCACGGGAATGGAGGGAGTACAGATATGTCACTCCTAAGTACATGAAGAAATTCGCTCTTCACCCTCCTTGCCCAAGACCTCCACTGGCACCTGGCCAAGAAGCTGATCCCTCCAGCCTCAAGCATGGTGAGGACTATCCTGATGAATGGGCTAAACGGCAAGCCAAACTAGCCAAAATGGCTAAAGAAGCAGTGAGGAAATTCAATGAAGATTCTGCTGCTGCTGCTACTGAGACCTCTGCAAGCAAGCCTAAGAAGGCTATGCTGAAGAAATCAGCTGTGAAGCCAAGTTCCTCAGCTGCTATGCCCTCACGGCCAAGCTCTTCAATGCCCTCACGGCCCGATCCTCAAGCAACCTCTTCAAAGGTAGCTCCAACTCCCTCAGTTGCAAAATCCTCAGCTGCTCCTGCAAAGTCCTCAGCACATGTGCATCTTGCCATGTGCCAAAGAACTACTGGAATCTCAATTGCCTCAGGAGCCTCTGCAAGTTCTTCAGCTCCTCCGCAATCCTCAACTGGTCCCACTCTGGTGAATACAAAGGCTACTGCTGGACACGGCCCAAGACCAAGTCCTCGCAAGAAGCAGGTTGCCTTTCATGTGCCGTCCAGTGATGACGAAGCTAATGATGAAGAATTAGCTGAGATCATCAGAGATCGACGGCAAAGGGCCACTAGAGCCAAAGGCAGTGCTGTGCCACTCATGCTGGATCCAAAGAAGATCCTTGATTTCATTGACCTATGGCACAAGGATCCTAACACTCCTTTGCCTGATCTAAATCTCATGCTTGGCCAAAGTCACATGCTCAATGCCTTCATAGGCGGAGAAAAATGGAAATTTGATAAGGCCAGGCAAGTGAAGAAGGCTCAGTACAAGAAGGAGCATTTTCTGAAGAAAAATATTGTGAAAATGTCTCCTGAAGAACTTGTGACTATACAGGCTGAGATCAAAGCTCTCAGTGATGAATTTGACGCATACCGTGCAGATTGGCTAGGTGCCAAAGTCAGATTCGTCAGAATGGCAAAGGGATTCACTCGAAATGTTGCAGCTTCACCGCAACAAGAAATTCCTCAAGCTGAGGCATCTGCTCAGCCTACTGAAGAACATGCAAGCACAGCTGATGAAAATTAGACTGTTGAAGAAAATGAAAGCACCAGGGCTGATGAAGAAATTCCAGCCTCTGAAGAGAATGCCAGGGCAACCTCCAATGTTGCGCCTGAAGAACAAGCCAGGCCAGTTGAAGCATCTGCTACTGCGCCTGAAGAAACTGAACATGCCAGGGCAACTGCATCAGTTGCGCCTGAAGAAACTGCACCAATTTCCTCTGCTCCTCCTTCACCAATGACAAGCATCAACATTCCTTCTGCAACAGAAGCGAAGAAAACCAAGGCTGCGGAGCGAGCAGCTGTGAAGAAAAGGAAAGCATCTGCAACTGCAGAGTCTTCAGCTCCTAATAAAGTGAAGACTTTGACAAGCTCATTCACCAAACCCATAGATGATGTTCCGATATCAAGCATGCCATCAAAGGAGATTATTCCCTTTGGTGAGGAATATGAAATTCCAAGTGAATCTGATGAAGAAGATTGTTCTGCTGCTTCGACAGAGCAGTTCGATGAAGAAATTAAAGTGGACAATATCACTTCAACTCCACTGGTATCATCGCCCATGCCTCAATTCACTGCTGAAGAGGCAGGTGTTGAGGAAATTGATGATGAAGATGAAGATGTGGATATTGGGTCTACAACTCCTATTTTGAATGATGACTATTGGGAAAGTCATCACTCCAATTCACCCATGTTCACCCCACTGTAACAGATTCCTCAGTCCCCAGTTCACACTGAAGAAATTCATACGGGCTCTGATGAACATCATGCTTCACTCTTTTCTATTCCAGAAGTTCCAGCTGCTAGTGCTGAAGAAATGGAGGCCAAGGCTGCTGCTGATAACACTGCTACTGAGATTCCTCAGCCTGTGGCTCCAGAGGATGTGATTCATGAGGCTGTGAAGACAATGACTGATACTCCTCAGCCCAAGCCGAAGAATCCCTTCACAAAGAAGCAGAAGTTCAAAGTTGATGACTTCTTTCATGAACATGTATTCTTCACTGAATACAACCCCTATGACTCTGCTCGTATTCGACGACAGCGCTTCTGGACAGCGAGTCAGATGAACGTCCATTCTTCACTGTTTTTCAATAAAGACAAGATCTTTGAACATAAGCATATTCCTCATGTTGATATGGAGTCGCTGCCTTGCTTCACCGCAGTCCTCAATGTTCTTCATGACGCTGGGCTGCTCAACTTCTGCACCGACATCTGCGATTTGAATGAAGAACTCATTCTTCAGTTCTATGCCACGTTGCACATCACCGGCAATGCTGAAGATGTCAATTCATGGGTATTGGACTGGATGACTGAAAATACTCATTACAAAGCACCGGCCACTGAATTGCTTAATGCCATCCCAGTCAGTCCTCCCGTTGAAGGTGCAAGGCTAATGTATGAAGAACCAGAACTATCGGATCACTTTATGCAAGTATTGATGAAGCCTTTGAAGTCAGGCCAAACTCCAAGGACAAATTCCTCGTCAAGGAATTGCTCTATGTGCCAAGGACGGTCTACAGAATATTGACCAAGACCCTCAGTCCATTCAAGGGCCATGACTCAAATGAAGAAGAAGTCATTGGCATGATGAAGAACCTGCTATTCAACATCATCCATGGAGTGCCTATCAACTTCCATGATTTCTTCATCAGGACCATGGCAAATGTTGCGCTTTCACCATTCGAATTGAAGCCTTATGCTCCTTGGATCATGCGATTCATCCGATCAAGGTCTTCAATCAACTACAAGGCTGATATGCTAAATCATCACAGCTACTTGCCCCCAATTGAAGTCTTCAAACGACCTATTTCCTCATCTGATGAAATGGGCAAGGCTGCTGTTGTTGATGAAGGCATTCGTCCATTGGATGGACAGTTTCGCAAAGCTGCATCCTACTCCACCAATGATGACTCTGCCACTCATGATTCTGCCGCAAATGCTTCAAAGCCAATTCCTCAAGGCACTGCTCCAAGGGTGCTGACTGATCGTGAGCTTCTCCTCAGTCTTCACCAAAAGGTCGATCGCAACCACAAATGGGTCAAAAGACAGTTTGGTGCCATTCTTCAGAACATGACAGTCACTCAGAATTCAGTGAAGAAAAACCACTACTATTTGCATGAAGTCTTTGACCGCACTTGGGCTATTCTGTACAATCTTTACAGTGCTGAAGAACTCAAGGAGATGGAATTTCAACAAGACTTTGACTGGTCACAGCCACCTTTGAAGAAATTCAAGAAGGTCAAAGTTCCTCACTTGGTTGCCAGCTCTTATTCTTCGTCGCACGAGACTGATGAAAATGAAGACTTGGACGACACTACGGCAGGCCCTACTTCAACAAACGACCCCAACAACACTGGCGCTCCTCCATCTACTTCATGATGTTATTCTTCAGGGGCGTTAGTCCTTATTTTTTCGACCCTTTTGGTCATTCGATGACAAAGTGGGAGAAATTTGAGTTAGTCTTCAAGCGGGTCTATTATATGGGCATTTTTTTGTTAAGTTACAACTCTCGCTCTTCTGAAATGTTTGTTGATCGAGTTGTAAACTTAAGTCCGATGGTGGTCTGATACTTTTGCTCTATTTTCTGCATGCTATTTCCTCAAGTACGTTAATGCACGCATACTGAATTTCATCAGACACCATATTTCATCATGCATTTCAAATTCTTCATATCATATGTTGAATGTGTGTATGAATTACAAGATATAGGGGGAGATCTCCATGATATTACTCTACAATGTGCATTTTCTATTCAAAGCAAATTCCTCAAATATGCACATCTTCAGGGGGAGTTCTTCTGTATCTTGCAATCAATTTCCTCACTTTCAGTATTTACACTTCACATGTTTATCCCTGTTGAAAACTTAACCTATATTGTCATCAATCACCAAAAAGGGGGAGATTGTAAGTGCATCTAGTGCCCCTTAGTGATTTTGGTGTATTGAAGACTTATAGGTTAAGGGACTAATGCGTTTGTGAGTGTACACAGGTCTATAAGTCTATGAGGAGTTTGATATTTACAGAGAAAGTCGACCCCTAAAAATGAATGTCTTCAACTGAAGACTTTGGCTTTCTGAAGACTTTGAAAGTGAAGAAATTGGTGTGACCTTGAAGACTTGATATTCATGCGAGGAATATGAAGTGTGAAGACTTTTGTTTTCGTAGTTTCATTTCCTCTTTCTTGAGTCATAGGAAACACCGTACTATTAAAGGGGGTTGAGGTAAAACTAAGGAAAAGTTTCCAAGTGATGCTCAACTCAAAATCCTACACCTACCAATCCCTTCGAGTGAAGCCATTGGAAATCTCATACAGTTCAGTCCATTTCTTCAGTGGCAGAGATGAAGTTCTTCTGGTCTCTGAGGAATTTGTTCTGACTGAGGAGTTAGGAATTCGCTAGTGCGGATTGCTTACAAGTGAGGAACATGATATCCCTGAGGAATTTGATAGTCAAATTTCTGACCGTTGCTGTGCTATGCGCCAGCTGTCCCAAAATATCTACCCACCTAACAGTCATATCATTGAAGGGTATTTATGTCTTATCATGTCGGGCTGCTCCCTAGGCTATAAATAGCCGCCCCCTACAACCACTAGTTGGTTGGATGCTCCAAAAGAAACTGACACTTGTCATCAAGAGCATCCCATCCTCCGAGGACTTTGAGCGAAAATCATCAAGTGAGGAAAAACCCAAAAACCAAACACCTACAAACCCAAAGTGATTGAGCATCACTGAAGAGATTGTTCTTGTGTGGAACCGACGCTTGTTACCTTTGAGGACTGTGCATCCTCCAGACGGTTAGGCGTAATGGTCTAGAGCATCCAAGAGGAAATTGTGGATCGCCGAGTGACCAAGTCTGTGAAGGTTTGGAAGTCACCTGAAGACTTACCACGAGTGATTGGGTGAGGTCTGTGTGACCTTAGCTCAAGGAGAATACGGTGAGGACTGTGTGTCTGGGACAGTGTGTCCTCAGGTTTAAATACCTAGCTGCTCCAACCAGACGTACAACTGTCACAGCAGTTGGAACTGGTCTACCAAATCACTGTCTTCACCGAGCTAACTGGTTCTATTTCCTCATCCCTTGTATTTCCTCATTACTGTGCTGTGTACTTGATTGCCACTGTTTGAAGACTTTGACTGAAGACTTTCTCAATTTCCTCAGTTCAATTTCTTCAGTCAGTTTGTCTTCAGCCTGCTTATCCTGTGTTTACGCTACTTGTACTCTGTACATGTTTTCATTTCATCATGATGATTGTGCTACTGCTCTGTTATGTTTGCATATGAGTACTTATTCCGCTGCTAAGTAGTTCGTTACTTAGGAATTTCCTCACTGTGAAATTCCTCATTGACGAATTTGTAAAAATCACCTATTCACCCCCCCCCCTCTAGTCGACTTAACGCACTTTCAACTAGGTACAATGCATAAAATTGAAAACGAACAATACTAAAACTAATAATCCCTCCTAGGGGTAGTATTCCGGTAGCCCCTCACCAGCAGCTCCCTGGTGCGCAGCGTCTTCCCAGCGCGGAGGCAGTACTCCTCCTCCTTCGCCTCATAGCTCTTGATGTACCGATCTGCCTCTTGCTAGCGGACGAGCGCAAACGATCTTGCCATTTCATTGGGCACCCACCAGGGCTCCTCGTCGGTGGCACGTTGGAGCTTATCGGCCCACCTCCATGCAGTGATGAGGCGCCTAGCGCCTTTGACCTTCCTCGCGAAGTACCCGTCTTGGTACACCTCCTCCGCATGACGACGAGCCCGCCCCCAAAGCTCCACCGCCTCCTTTTTTCAGGCGGCATCACGGGCTTCACAGGCCGCCTGGTACCTGGCTTCCTTCTCCGCCATCTCCTTCTTGAAGGCCACTTGCCTGGCTTTCTCATCCGGTGGCAGCGACTTCCACAGACAAAGATTGTATTGACCCGAAAACCACTCCAAAGTTGGGGCGTCCGACGCAACCTCGTCCGGCAGCACGTAGGGGTCCTCCTCGTCGCTGCTCTTCGACTGGGCGTCCTTAGGGGCGGCACCTCCTCGTCGGCGTGTGGGCAGATCGGCGGCGCCATGGCAGAGATTTGAGAGAGAGAGAGGGAGAGAGAGAGAGAGAGAGAGGGCGAGCGAGGGGAGGATGTAGATGAGAATGCAGGTGAGATGACATGAGGAAGGTAGTATTTATTGGCGGCTGAAATCTAGATCGACGGGAAAAGTACACACGCCGGTCGCCGGAATTTACGAGTACTGTAGTTTGAATTACACACGATTCCCGCAGCAAAAGCCGCTTGTGAACTTAATAGCTGACGGTTTCCAATACAGAACCGTGTCTGATTAATAACCCGCGGCCCCGCTCCACTCACCTTCCAAACCTCAAGGCGCGAAATAGAGTGCCAATCATGTGGGGCCCGATTGTCTTGCCAGATCTTTACATTTTGTTTTTTGAACACCAGATATTTACATCGTCTGATCATTTTTTAATTTTTTTTGGAATTTAAATGCCATGGCACTCCATGCATGTGTCCAAGTTGTTATGGTTAGCCGCTGCATGTAGACATAGTTCAAATTTGGATTACGGTCATTAAATGGCTAGAAAATCACTTAAATGTCTTAACAAGGTCAAATGACCCCTGAAATTTTCCAAATTTTGACATGACAGTTGTATTACTGCATGTTAACTGTAGAATTTTTTTGAATCCCATAAGAGGAAGCTATCGTCGATTTGTCATCAAACATGCTTTGTTCCCTCTTGGAACCACGAGCCTTCTAGTGAGTTGCTCCGGTTTATGCGGGGTGTGTGTCCGAACTTTCGTCAAGCAGTCCAATTTTTTTACCACATCATCTTGTGGCATGACATTACGTCAAGCAAGGTTTCATGTGTTTCTGACCATTTTTTAATTTTTTGGAATTTAAATGGCATGGCACTCCATGCATGTGTCTAGGCCGTGACACCAATATGTTTGAAAATTCCTTCCAATTTACTGCACATGGAATTAACTCGTACACAAGTACACAAAAATATGATTTTTCAAACCGTTATGGTTAGCCGTCACATGTAGATGTAGTTCAAATTTGAATTACGGTCATTAAATGGCTAGAAAATCACTTAAATGTCTTTAAAAGGTCAAATGACCCTAGAACTTTCCAAATTTTCACATGACAGTTGTATTAGTGCACGTTAACTGTAGAAAATTTTTGAAGCCCATAAGAGGAAGCTATCTCCCGTTCGTCATCAAACATGCATCGTTCCCTCTCGGAACCGCGAGCCTTCCAGTGAGTTGCTCCGGTTTGTGAGGGGTGTGTGTCCAAACTTTTGTCAAACATGCCAATTTTTTGACCACGTCATCTTGGTGGCATGACATTACGTCAAGCAAGGTTTCATGTGTTTCTGATCATTTTTTAAATTTTTGGAATTTAAATGTCATGGCACTCCATGCATGTGTCTAGGCCGTGACACCAATATGTTTGAAAAATCCTTCCAATTTACTGCACATGGAATTAACTCGCACACAAGTACATAAATATGATTTTTCAAACCGTTATGGTTAGCCGTTGCGTGTAGATGTAGTTCAAATTTGAATTACGGTCATTAAATGGCTAGAAATTCACTTAAATGTCTTTAAAAGGTCAAATGACCCCTGGAATTTTCCAAATTTTCACATGACAGTTGTATTAGTGCACGTTAACTGTAGAAAAAATTTGAAGCCCGTAAGAGGAAGCTATCTCCCGTTCATCATCAAACATGCATTATTCCCTCTCGGAACCACGAGCCTTCTAGTGAGTTGCTCCAGTTTGTGAGGCTTGTGTGTCCAAACTTTCGTCAAACATGCCAATTTTTTGACCACGTCATCTTGGTGGCATGACATTACATCAAGCAAGGTTTCATGTGTTTCTGAACTTTTTTTAACTTTTTGGAATTTAAATGCCATGGCACTCCATGCTTTGTGTCATAGCCGTGAGACCAATATGTTTGAAAATTCCTTCCAATTTACTGCACATGGAATTAACTCGCACACAAGTACACAAATATGATTTTTCAAACCGTTATCGTTAGCTGTTGCATGTAGATGTAGTTCAAATTTGAATTACGGTCATTAAATGGCTAGAAAATCACTTAAATGTCTTTGAAAGGTCAAATGACCCCTAGAATGTTCCAAATTTTCAAATGACAGTTGTATTAGTGCACGTTAACTGTAGAAAAAATTTGACGGCCGTAAGAGCAAGCTATCGCCCGTTCGTCATCAAACATGCATTGTTCCCTCTCAAAGCCACGAGCCTTCTAGTGAGTTGCTCCGGTTTGTGAGGGGTGTGTGTCCAAACTTTCGTCAAACATGCCAATTTTTTTACCACGTCATCTTGGTGGCATGACATTACATCAAGCAAGGTTTCTTGTGTTTCTGATCTTTTTTTTGTAACTTTTTGGAATTTAAATGCCATGGCACTCCATGCTTTGTGTCATAGCCGTGAGACCAATATATTTGAAAATTCCTTCCAATTTACTGCACATGGAATTAACTCTCACACAAGTATGCAAATATAATTTTTCAAACCGTTATGGTTAGCCGTTGCATGTAGATGTAGTTCAAATTTGAATTACGGTCATTAAAGGGCTAGAAAATCACTTAAATGTCTTAAAAGGTCAAATGACCCCTGGAATTTTCCAAATTTTCAAATGATAGTTGTATTAGTGCACGTTAACTGTAGAAATTTTTTGGAGGCCGTAAGAGGAAGCTATCGCCCGTTCGTCATCAAACATGCATTGTTCCCTCTCAAAGCCACGAGCCTTCTAGTGAGTTGCTCCGGTTTGTGAGGGGTGTGTGTCCAAACTTTCGTCAAACATGCCAATTTTTTTACCACGTCATCTTGGTGGCATGACATTACATCAAGCAAGGTTTCATGTGTTTCTGATCTTTTTTTATCTTTTTGGAATTTAAATGCCATGGCACTCCATGCTTTGTGTCCTAGCCATGAGACCAATATATTTGAAAATTCCTTTCAATTTACTGCACATGGAATTAACTCGCACATAAGTACACAAATATAATTTTTCAAACCGTTATGGTTAGCCGTTGCATGTAGATGTAGTTCAAATTTGAATTACGGTCATTATATGGCTAGAAAATCACTTAAATGTCTTAAAAGGTCAAATGACTCCTGGAATTTTCCAAATTTTCAAATGACAGTTGTATTAGTGCACGTTAACTATAGAAAAATTTTAAAGGCCGTAAGAGGAAGCTATCGCCCGTTCGCCATCAAACATGCATTGTTCCCTCTCGGAACCACGAGCCTTCTAGTGAGTTGCTCCGGTTTGTGAGGGGTGTGTGTCCAAACTTTCGTCAAACATGCCAATTTTTTACCACGTCATCATGGTGGCATGACATTACATCAAGCAAGGTTTCATGTGTTTCTGATCTTTTTTTTATCTTTTTGGAATTTAAATGCCATGGCACTCCATGCTTTGTGTCATAGCCGTGAGACCAATATGTTTGAAAATTCCTTCCAATTTACTGCACATGGAATTAACTCGGACACAAGTACACAAATATGATTTTTCAAACCGTTATGGTTAGTCGTTGCATGTAAATGTAGTTCAAATTTGAATTACGGTCATTAAATAGCTTGAAAATCACTTAAATGTCTTAAAAGGTCAAATGACCCCTGGAATTTTCCAAATTTTCAAATGACAGTTGTATTAGTACTACAAATTTTCTCGCACATTTAGAACACCATCCGTTGCCACTTTACTCCAAATTCGTCTTTCACAACTAATAAAAAATATCAACAATATCACACATAGTTGTTTTGCAGGAACCGTTTGCGATGAAAATTCATGGGTCTATTTAAGTCTTCCTCCTTATGCTTCGCCGGCTCGTCTGCTCCAGTGCCGGCAACCCCCGAATCCATGAATCCCGATCCAAATTCCCGCAATCCCTTCTTGCAATACATGACGCCGTGGAAATGCTTCGTGTGGGCCCGTACGATGGCCGTGTCCTGCCCGAGCGCCGTCGCCTGTGCCGAGAGCGCAGCCGCCTACGCCGAGAGTGCCACCATATCCACATTGAGCGCGGCCGCATCCGCCGAGAGGGTGTCTGCGGTAGCCGACAAGGCAGTTGCAGCTGCCGAGACGGTTGCAACAACTGCTGCGATGGTGGCTACAAACACCGAGAGCGCTCGAGCTGCCGTCTGTGCCGCCGATGTCGCCCTGGCCCGGGCCGAGGCCATCCACCCCAAGATCATGGACGCACACGCCAAGATATTCTAGGCCACCTCGGAATCCAGCATGCAACCCATGTTCGAAAAGGCGGTGGTGGCCATGGAGCACCTGCTTCCTCATGAGATCACCGAACAGGAGCTGGAGATGCAGGAGGCGGCGGAGATCGAGGAGCGACGGGAGGAGAGGTTGCGCGTGGCCAAGGTCGAGGTAGAGAAGAGTCTTTTCGTCGAGGAATCAGTGGTGGAGTACCAACGCGAGCTCTGGCGCAGCCACTACTACGAGTACTACAACCTTGAGGGCGGCGCCGAGGATGAGGATGAGGACAAGGACGCGGTTGACTTCAGCAGGGGGACGTGGAGTCAACCAATGGTGGCATGTCTCCAGGACAAGTCATCGACGTCTCATCTCACACCGGCGATGCATAGGCCGGCGCGGCGGCGGCTTTGTTAAAATTATGCGTACTTAGGCTTTGTTTTTAATGCTGGTCTTTTGTTAGAGCAATGTTCAGGTCAAATGGCTCTGTTTAATTACTAGAATTGCTCAATTCAGTAAGTGTGGTCTGTGTGCTGTACGCTCTTTTGTGTGCCCAAATTAGCAAGCGATGTTAAATTTTGGAATGACGTGGATGAGGACAGTACCCACGGAAATTTCCACCAAAATTTGAATTATCAAACTCATCCCATGCGCGTAAAGTAGAAGAATCATTTGCGATGCACACAATCGGTCAAAGTAATGGTGTCTGGTGGCACCGCGTGCAAAGTTTCCCTCCACATTTCAAAAAATTTGGCCTACCGCCGAAATATCTACCCCTGCCCCCTTCCCCACCCCCTGTTCTCCTCGACCACAAGTCACATTTCCCTTGTTTCCTCCTTCCTTCCTTCGGAAGCTATGGCCGCTTCCTCGCTTGCTTCCTCGCTCTCGCCGTCTCGCATCCTACCACTGGGGTTGCCATGGTCTTCTTGAATGACCTCTCCAGCGGTTCCTCCGACGACGATGAATTTTTCAGCACCTGGGTATGCCTTTCTTCTCTCTCTTGGGTTATGACTTGGAATGAAGGATTTTAACCTGGCGGTTGATTTGAGTCATTTCTTCCTCTTGTAGCTCCCTAGGACCATCAGTTGCAACGAATGGGATGGGGTGGCTGTAGATCTGCCTGCTCGTTGTCACCATCAATCTCCATGTGTGAAGCTAGTTGCGTTTGAATCTGAGGACAGTGGGAGGAAGTTTCTGGCATGTGCAGAGAAGGTTAGCCCCACCTTCGTTATTACAAATCATTTGTTAGATGTGATTCAGACACTGTCACTGTGCTATGTTATTGTGGATGTTAAGACAATGTCATAGTTTGTACCTAGTATCTAAAAATGTTGCCATCTCACCAGTAGTGCCATTAGAAAATTATTTGGCACCACTTCAGTAGTTTGTGCAGCCAACTTTAGTCCACACATCCGAGCAGCCAAGCAGTAAAATACTAAATCTTTATGGCATGAAGGAACTGGGCAACGGAGCAACTAGGTGCTCCGAAGTCCGGGTCCCGGATTTTTTTCTGCTGCATCGGCTCGCCAGTGTAGGGCACCGGTTCCAAATGTAGCAACAGTTGTCTTTACACCGGTTTTGGCATACACAGTGGACGGCCTTAGTGCTATTAATTCTATGTTACTATATTTGTGCATGTACACACCTGTTAGTATCAATTTGCTGTCATCCAAACACTGTCGCTATGCTATTGCAGTTATATTTAGTTTTCTCATAAAATGTTCAATTTGTTATTTATAGTACATGACTAAGAACTTGTAGCGTTGTTGTAGTAAATTATAGCTTCTGATGTTTCAGAATTTGGTTGTTGTCTCAGTAGCAATTAATTCATTGGCACATTGATCTTTTTGAGAAGATATGTCATAATTAACCTATTTCTTCAGTTTATCAAACTATGTATTTGGTGATTTTCTATGTTGCTATAAACCCATTTCCCCTACAATTGTTACTGATCTAGTTTTAAATATTATAGGATGAACGGAAGTGTTCTTACCTGGAGTGGGTTGATCAAGAGTGGCCATAGTCTTTGAAGATGTGCCTAGCAAAGCTTTGGAGCATGTATGAGGAAGAGAACAGAGGTAGGCTTAGAGAAAGTGTTGTCAACGCTGAAGAATATTTGAAGATACGGCATAAAAAGAGGAAGATGGAGAATGGGCTCAGATTTTTTAAATCAGACTTTGCTAAGAGGGTGTTGGTGAAGGAGGAGGCACTTTCCTAGTTGGCCAGTGAAAAATAGGTTCTTACTGAACTGAAAGCAGAGGTGGATAAGACAAGCCTGGATGATCTCGATTAGGGAAATGAATATATTGTTCTAATATTGTTCTTAAAGGTGAACTAGCTATATGATGTACTATGCTGTTTTCAGGTTGCTATCGTACTGTGATGTTAAAATATATTTATGTGCCTGATATGAAATTGGCAAACAGCTGTTCGATATGAAATGTGAATTTGCGTAATACTGGAATTATTAATTATAAACTAATAAACCTGCTAAATGGGTCATGGAACTTTGCAAATGGTTCTAGCAGTAAAAGCGCTTGTGATGGATAGCCCAATGCCATATAGTTTTCTTCATCAAATCATGTGTGATGTAGTTGAATAAAAGCAAATGGTTAACTGAGGCAGAGCATGTGTGATAGTTACACCTATCACACACGAGGCTATACAAAAAACATTGTGGGATGTATATACGAATGGAAACGTTTTCCCTGGATTGACTGTGTGGGATGTTCCTACGAACGGAAATGTTTTCCCTGGATTGACTGTGTGGGATGTACATAAGAACGGGAACGTATTCCTTGGATTGACTGTGTGGAATGTACATAACAAATGGAAACATTTGTTTGGGACTGACTATGTGGGATGTACTTACGAGCGAAACCGATTGGACCTATATAACCGTATTTGATCGCTCGCCGGTCGCACAAGACCTCATTTTGTCGAACGTGTGTGACCGAAGGGCCTATCCTCGGCGGTTTCTGGGGCGTGTGGGAAGGACCCCCCTATCGTAGTCACTCACTAGGCGACGGTTCAAAACACCATCACGGAAAGTGGTTAAAAACCGTTTGTATAGCACCTCGCTGTACCAGTGAACCTATTGACATAGTGCCCAGTGCCAGTTGCTATTTTTGCTTGTTTATTACTTCACAGAATATCCATATCAAACGGAGTCCAACTGCGGCGAAACTTTTTGGAGACTTTTTTCTGCCCAGAAGACAACTTGGGAGCCAAGGAAGTGCACGAGGGAAGGCCGTGGGGCCCACAAGACACCAGGGCGCGCCAGAGGCCCCTGGCGTGCCTAGGTGGGTAGTGGGGCCCACGGGAGTCCTTTCCACTGCCTCTCAGCTCTATAAATACCCAAATATTCCAGAAATCCTAGGGGAGTCGACGAAACACAATTCCAGCCGCTGCAAGTTCCAGAACCATGAGATCCAATCTACAGCCCTATTTCGGCACATTGCCGGAGGGGAACACGATCACGGAGGGGTTCATCATCCTCATTGGTGCTCCTCCGATGATGCGTGAGTAGTTTACCACAGAACTACGGGTCCGTAGGCAGTAGCTAGATGGCTTCTTCTCTCTTTTTGATTCTCAATACAATGTTCTTCTCGATGTTCTTGGAGATCTATTTGATGTAATGACTTTTTGTGGTGTGTTTGTTGGGATCCGATGAATTGTGATTTTATGATCAGTTCTATCTATGAATATTATTTGAGTCTTCTTTGATCTCTTATATGCATGATTGTTATAGCCTCGTATTTCTTCTCCGAAACTTTGGTTTGGTTTGGCCAACTAGATTGATTTTTCTTGCAATGGGAAGAGGTGCTTTGTGATGGGTTCGATCTTGCGGTGTCCTCACCCAGTGATAGAAGGGGTAGCGAGGCACTCACGTATCGTTGCTATTAAGGATAAAAAGATGGGGTCTATTCCTACATGAATAGATCTTGTCTACATCATGTCATCGTTCTTATTGCATTACTCCGTTTCTCCATGAACTTAATACACTAGATGCATGCTGGATCGTGGTCGATGTGTGGAGTAATAGTAGTAGATGAAGGCAGGAGTCGGTCTACTAATCTTGGACGTGGTGCCTATATACATGATCATTGCCTTGGATATCGTCATAATTATTTGCTCTTCTATCAATTGCCCAACAGTAATTTGTTTACCCACCGTATGCTATTTTCGCGAGAGAAGCCACTAGTGAAATCTACGGCCCCCGGGTCTATCTTTTATCGTATTGTTTTCAGATCTATGATTCCAAAAACCCAAAAATACCTTCATGCACTTTTTCTTTCTTTCTTTTATTTTTTGTTTTCGCTAGATCTATTTATCCAATCTCATACAGTTTTATCTATCTCAATACCAAGGAGGGATTGACAACTATTCTTACGCATTGGGTTGCAAGTATTTGTTATTTGTGTGCAGGTGCTGTTTACATAGTGTTGCTTGGTTCTCCTACTAGATTGAAAACCTTGGTTTCATAACTGAGGGAAATACTTACCATTATTATACTGCATCATCCTCTCCTCTTCGGGGAAATACCAACGCAGATACAAGTAACCATGGAGCGATTCCGTCGGGGGAACTTCCCTCCTGGAGGGGGAAATCGAAGCCATCATCATCACCAACAACCCTCTCATCTTTGGGAGGCCAATCTTCATCAACATCTTCAACAACACCATCTCATCTCAAATGCTAGTTCATCTCTTGTATTCAATCTTTGTACCGGAACCTCAGATTGGTACCTGTGGGTGGCTACTAGTGTTGATTACATCTTGTAGTTGATGTTATATGGTTTATTTGGTGGAAGATTATATGTTCAGATACATTATGCTATTTAATATCCCTCTGATCATGAGAATGAATATTATTTGTGAGTAGTTGCCTTTGTTCTTGAGGCCACGGGAGAAGTCATGTTGCAAGTAATCATGTGAATTTGGTATTCGTTCGATATTTTGATGATATGTATGTTGTGATTCCCTTGGTGCTGTTATGTGAACGTTAACTACATGACACTTCACCATCTTTGGGCCTAAGGGAATCCATTGTGGAGTGTTTATTAGATGATGGGTTGCTAGAGTGACAGAAGATTAAACCCTAGTTTATGCACCATTCCGTAAGGAGCTGATTTGGATCCATATGTTTAATGCTATGGTTAGATTTTATATTAATACTTTTTTCGTAGTTGCGGATGCTTTCGAGGGGGTTAATCATAAGTGGGAGGCTTGTTCAAGTAAGAACAGCACCCAAGCACCGGTCCACCCACATATCAAATTATCAAAGTAGCGAACGCGGATCAAACCAACATGATGAAAGTGACTAGATGAAATTCCCGTGTGCCCTCAAGAACGCTTTACTTATTATCTGAGATCATTTCGGCCTGTCCTTTGCCATCCAAAGGATTGGGCTACCTTGCTGCACTTATTGTTACTTTTGTTACTTGTAGCTTGTTACAAATTATCTTGCTATCAAACTACCTATTACCGACAATTTTAGTGCTTGTAGAAATTACCTTGCTGAAAACTACTTGTCATTTCCTTCTGCTCCTCGTTGGGTTTGACACTCTTACTTATCGAAAGGACTACAATTGATCCCCTATACTTGTGGTTCATCAAGACCCTTTTCTGGCGCCGTTGCCGGGGAGTGAAGCGCTCTTGGTAAGTGGAAATCGGTAAGGAAACAATTATATTACGTGCTGAAATTTATTGTCACTTGTTACTATGGAAAAAAAATCCTTTGAGGGGTTTGTTCGGGGTATCTTCACCTCGATCCGAAACACAAAGAATTTCCCCTCAACCTACTACACCTAGTGAAAATATTAGCTATGAAATTCCTTCGTGTGTGATAGAGCAACTGCTAGCTAATCCTTATGCAGGAGACGGAACGAAGCATCCCGATATGCACTTGATACATGTGGATCAAGATTTGTGGATTGTTTAAGCTTGTAGGTTTACCCGGAGATGAAGTTAAGAAGAAGGTTTTCCCTTTATCTTTGGGGGGAAGCATTGACATGGTATAGGCTATGCGATGATATTGGATCTTGGAATTGGAATCGATTGAAATTGGAATTTCACCAAAAAAATTATCCTATGCATCTAGTTCATCATGATCAAAATTACATATATAATTTTTGGCCTCGTGAAGGAGAAAGTACGCTCTATCTTGGGGGAGGCTTAAGTCAATGTTATATTCATGCCCCAATCATGAGCTTCAAGAGAAATTATCATTCAGAATTTTTATGCTCGGCTTTCTCGTAATGATCAATCCATGCTTGATACTTCTTGTGCTGGTTCTTTTATGAATAAGACTATTGAATTCAGGTGGGATCTTTTGGAAAGAATTAAACGTAACTCTAAAAATTGGGAACTCGATGAAGGTAAAGAGTCAGGTATTAAGCTTGAGTTTGATCGTGTTAAATCTTTTATGAATATCGATGCTTTTCACAGGTTTAGCACTAAATATGGGCTTGACTGTGAGATACTAGCCTCTTTTTGTCAATCATTTGCTACTCATGTTGATCCCCCTAACGAGAAGTGGTTTAAATATCATCCCCATATTAAAGAAGAAATTAAAGAATCGGTAATAGTTAAAGAAGAAACTATCATATACAATGTTGATCCAGTTGTGCCTACTGCTTATATTTAAAAACCACCTTTCCCTATTAGGATAAAGGAACATGCTAAGGTATCAACAGTGGTTCACAAAAGTAACATTAAAGCACCTAAACCCTCTGAGAAAATTAAAGTAGAACCTAGTGTTGCTATGGTCAAAGACCTCTTGGTCGATAATGTTGATGGGCATGTTATTTATTTCTGTGATGAAGCTGCTAGAATTGCCAAACCTGATATTAAAGATAAGAACAAGCCTGTTGTTGGCACGCCTGTCATCTCAGTTAAAATAGGAGATCATTGCTATCATGGTTTATGTGACTTGGGTGCTAGTGTGAGTGTTATCCCATTTACTTTATACCAAGAAATTATGAATGATATAGCACCCACTAAAATAGAAGACATAGATGTTACTATTAAACTTGCTAATAGAGATACCATCACACCACTTGGGATTGTTAGAGATGTTGCAGTCTTGTGTGGGAAAATAAAATACCCTACTGATTTACTAGTCCTTGGTTTCCCACAATATGACTTTTGTCCCATAATTTTTGGTAGACCCTTCTTGAACACTGTCAATGCTAAGATAGATTGTGAGAAAGAAACTGTCAGTGTTAGTTTTGGTGATGTGTCTCATGAGTTTAATTTCTCTAAGTTTCATAGACAACCTCATGATAAAGAATTACCTAGTAAGGATGAAATAATTGGTCTTGCTTCTATTGTTGTACCTCCCACTGATCCACTAGAACAATATTTGCTAGACCATGAGAATGATATGCACTTGCATGAAAGAAATGAAATAGATAAAAATTTCTTCGAACAACAACCTCTCCTAAACACAATTTGCCTATTGAAACTCTAGGAGGTCCTCCTCCACCCAAAGGTGATCCTATGTTTGAATTAAAGCAATTGCCTGACACTTTGAAGTACGCTTATCTTGATGAGAAAAAAGATATATCCTATTATTATTAGTGCTAACCTTTCAGAACACGAAGAAGAGAGATTATTAAAAATTTTGAAGAAGCACCATGCTGCTATTGGATATACTCTTGATGATCTTAAGGGCATTAGTCCCACTCTCTGCCGGCACAAGATTAATATGGAACCTGATGTTAAACCCGTTGTTGATCATCAACGATGATTGAATCCTAAGATGAAGGAAGTGGTAAGAACTAAAATACTAAAACTTCTGGAAGCAGGTACAATCTATCCCATAGCTGATAGTAGATGGGTAAGTCCTATTCATTGTGTCACTAAGAAAGGAGGTATTACTGTTGTTTCTAATGATAAAAATGAACTTGCTCCACAAAGAATTGTTACTGGCTATAGAATGGTAATTGATTTTAGAAAATTAAATAAAGCTACTAGAAAAGATCATTACCCTCTGCCTTTCATTGATCAAATTCTAGAAAGACTTTCTAAGCACACACACTTTTGTTTTCTTGATGGATATTCCGGCTTCTCTCAAATACCTGTATCGCAACCCGATCAAGATAAAACCACCTTTACTTTCCCTTTTGGAATTTATGCTTATAGACGTATGCCTTTTGTTTTATGTAATGCACTTGCTACCTTTCAAAGATGTATGACTACTATATTCTCTGATTTTTGTGAAAAGATTGTTGAGGTTTTCATGGATGATTTTTCCATTTACGGAACTTCTTTTGATGATTGCTTAAGCAACCTTGATCGAGTTTTGCAAAGATGTGAATAAACTAATCTTGTCTTGAATTGGGAGAAGTGCCACTTTATGGTTAATGAAGGCATTGTTTTGGGGCATAAAATTTCTAAATGAGGTATTGGGGTGGATAAAGCTAAAGTGGATGCAATTGAGAAAATGCCATGTCTTAAAGACATTAAAGGTATTCATAGTTTCCTCGGTCATGACGGTTTCTATAGGAGGTTCATTAAAGACTTCTCTATAATTTCTAGGCCTCTTACTAATCTTTTACAAAAGGATGTTCCATTTGTTTTTGATGATGATTGTGTAGAAGCCTTTGAAACACTTAAGAAAGCCTTAACTTCTGCACCTATAGTTCAACCACCTGATTGGAACTTGCCTTTTGAAATTATGTGTGATGCTAGTGATTATGCTATTGGTGCTGGTCTAGGCCAAAGAATTGATAAGAAATTAAATGTTATCCATTATGCTAGTAAAACACTAGACAGTACCCAAAGAAATTATGCTAGTACTGAGCAAGAATTTTTAGCAGTTGTGTTCGCCTGTGATAAATTCAGATCTTACATTATTGATTCTAAAGTAATTGTTCACACCGACCATGCTGCTATTAAATATCTTATGGAAAAGAAAGATTCTAAACCTAGACTCATTAGGTGGGTTCTCTTGCTTCAAGAATTTGACTTGCACATTACTAATAGGAAAGGAGCTGAGAACCCAGTAGCTGATAACTTGTCTAGGTTAGAAAATATTCTTGGTGACCCACTACCTATTGATGATAGCTTCCCTGATGAACAACTAGGTGTAATAAATGCTTCTCATAACACTCGTTGGTATGCTGACTATGCTAATTATATCGTTGCTAAATTTATACCACCTAGTTTCACATACCAACAAAAGAAAAAAAAATCTTTTATGACTTAAGACATTATTTTTGGGATTACCCACATATTTATAAAGGAGTAGATGGTATTATTAGACTTTGTGTACCTGAGCATGAACAGGAACAAATCCTATGGAAATGTCACTGCAAAGCCTACGGAGGGAACATGCGGGAGATAGAACTGCACAGAAGGTATTACAATCTGGTTTTTATTAGCCTACACTTTTCAAGGAAGCCCGTAAGTTCATCTTGTCTTGTGATGAATGTCAAAGAATTGGTAATATTGGTAAGCGTCAGGAAATGCCTATGAATTATTCACTTGTTGTTGAACCTTTTGATGTTTGGGGCTTTGATTATACGGGACCTTTTCCTTCCTCTAATGGGTACACACATATTTTGGTTGCTCTTGATTATGTTACTAAGCGGGTAGAAGATATTCCAACTTGTAGTGTTGATAATAACACCTCCATTAAAATGCTTAAAGAAGTAATTTTCCCGAGGCTTGGAGTCCCTGGATATTTAATGACTGATGGTGGTTCACATTTTATTCATGGTGCTTTCCATAAAATGCTTGCTAAATATGATGTCAACCATAGGATTGCATCACCCTACCATCCTCAATCTAGTGGTCAAGTTGAACTTAGCAATAGAGAAATAAAATTAATAATACAAAAAACTGTCAATAGGTCCCGAAAATTGGTCTAAGAAACTTGATAATGCACTTTGGGCCTATAGAACTGCTTATAAAAATTCTATGGGTATGTCTCCATATAAAATGGTTTATGGAAAAGCTTGTCATTTGCCTCTTGAGTTAGAGCATAAAGCATATTGGGCAATTAAAGAACTCAATTATGATTTCAAACTTGCCGATGAAAAGAGGTTATTTGATATTAGCTCACTAGATGAATGGAGAACTCAAGCTTATGAAAATGTCAAACTATTCAAAGAAAAAGTTAAAAGATGGAATGACAAAAGAATCCAAAAGTGGGAATTCAAAGTTGGTGAACATGTTCTATTGTACAATTCTCGTTTTAGATTTTTTGTAGGAAAACTTCTTTCCAAACGGGAAGGACCATATGTCATCGAAGAAGTTTATCGCTCTGGAGCTATCAAGATTAATAATGCCGAAGATACCAATCCGAAGGTGGTCAATGGACAAAGAATTAAATACTATATTTCAGGTACGCCCATTAATGTTGAAACTAACATTATCCAAACCATGACACCTGAGGAACACATAGAAGAAACCTTCCAGAACACTCCAGAAACCTGAAAAGGAAGAGTTACATGATACGGTAAGTAAACATCTCCGAAAAATCCACAAAATGTATTCCATCAGTTTTGGAATATTAGAAAAAATAGAAAAATAAGAAACAACCGGGAAGGCAACCTAGGTGCCCACAAGGCACCAGGGCGCGCCTGCCCCACCTGGTGTGCCCTGGTGGGTAGTGGGCCCCTCGGGCATCTTCCGAATCTGTTTTCCTTCCGTATACTTGTTTGCCAAGATAAAAAATCCTTATATATACCCCAGACGATTTGACCACCGTATCGTGGAGAAATCCTCTGTTCTTGTTTCGTGCTATTTTTCCTAACAGATCTAGATCGCCATGGCTACCCCAAGCTCCTCCAAGGACAAGTTCTTCGAGAAGGTCATCAACCCCTACCTATCGGAGGTGTTGAAGCACCCTCAAGCCACTAAGATGCGTGAGGAAGTTTTCCACATCTGGGACGTTCAAGGCCCCAAGAGGACGGGAAGCGTGGAGGCCAGGCTTGAGGCGGTGGAGCAGGAGATCTTCAAGTGCCAAGGGATGGTGGAGCGTGGACTCAGTGCCAATCACCTCATGATCATGGAATTCTCCCGTGATCACAAGGTGGATGGCCGGTCAATAAAGGACATCATCTTCACCTTCAACGAGCAAATCAATTTTCTGCAAAGCCAAATCTACGATCTTCATAATCAAGTTTTTGAGTATGAAGCAAGATTTAAAGGTATGAGTTTAGCTGCCAGTTGCAGGACTCCGGAGACTCGTGCTTCCTCTTATGATGGTGAGCCGCTGCCATGGAAGCCGGAGGACAAGTTTGCCTCTGCCTCATCACCACCATCACCAAAGAAGGAGAATTTAGTACACGGGTATGGGCACTCCCCTTGTCTTGTGCGAAGCTTGGGGGAGATGCCTCGGTATCGTATCACCATCACTTTTATTACCTTTAAATATCTTAGTTCGATCCTTAGCTATTTCGTGATTTAGTCGAATAAAAGCTTAGTATGATCTATTTTCGAGAGCTAGTTTCATGATCTATCTATCTATGTAATCGAGTGAGAGTTATATAATAAAGTTTAGTTTGAGTTTTTGCTTCTCTACTTTTCTATTTCAATCAAAATAAAGGAAATAATGAAAAATATCATATGCTAATCTTATGGTAAGTAATGATGTCACATAAGGAAAAGTACAAGTGATAAAATTTATTGAAAGTTGACAAATATAGCATTGGTCAATGATGCAATTCATGAAAGAATTAATAAGGGAAGAGAAGATTCACATGCAAGAACACTATCTTGGACATCTTTTATGATTGTGAGCTCCCACTAAATATCTTATGCCAAATTGTTGACGTTGGACAAGGAAGACAACGTAATGATTTATGTTTGTTCTTATTCACATAGAAGTTATATTGTCATAGATCCTTCGACATGTGGTGCTTGCTCAATATCTTTGCTAGCCAAAAATCTGCACTAAGTAGAGATACTACTTGTGCATCCAAAATCCTTAAACCCAAATCCATGTTTTGAGAGTCCACCATACCTACCTATGGATTGAGTAAGATCCTTCAAGTAAGTTGTCATCGGTGCAAAAAGGCAATAAAAATTGCTCCCAAATGTGTTTGATCCTTTAGTGTAAGGGAAAATAAGCGTTGTACGAACTTGTGATGGCAAAGTATTAAAAGCGATGGACTGCATAATAAAGGTTTCTATCATAAGGGGCAATATAATGTGACATTATTTTGCATTAAGAGATTGTGCATACAAACCCAAAAAGCGCATGACAACCTCTGCTTCCCTCTGCGAAGGGCCTATCTTTTACTTTTATGCAAGAGTCAAAGTATTTCCCTCTATTCCTTTTTATTTTTCTCTTTGGCAAGCATCATGTGGTGGGGAAAGATCTAGGCACATATATCCAGTTGGATTTGAGTGAGCATGAGTTATTATTGTTGACATCACCCTTGAGGTGAATAAGTTGGGAGGCGAAACTACAAGCCCCTATCTTTCTATGTGTCCGGTTGAAACTTTTTGCTCATATATAAGTTGTGAGTATTAGCAATCATAGAAGATTAAATGATGGTTGAGTATGTGGACTTGCCAAAAAGCTCCGATGCGAGACCCTTTCTGAAAATATGATGAATTGTAGTTGCAAAGTTGACTAAGAACATAGTTTGTTAGTTCTCAATAAAGTTTATGCTTTTTATTTTGATGTTGTGATGAATTGTTACTTGTTCATGAGAAGCTATATGATAAAGTTTTGTTATAAAGCTTGTTGCTGTTATAATAATAAGCATGATGCTACTGTGTCCGTATTTTGTTTTTTTGACACCTCTCTCTCTCTAAACATGTGGTCATGATTTTCGATATCGGCTTTCGCTTGAGGACAAGCGAGGTCTAAGCTTGGGTGAATTGATACGTCCATTTTACATCATGTTTTCCTACTGTTATTTATAGTGTTTTTATGCATTATAACACTTTGTGGAGTAATTCTAATGCCATTTCTCTCATAATATGCAAGGTTTACACAAATAGGGAGAATACCGGCAGATGGAATTCTGGACCTGAAAAAGCTATGTCAGAGATACCTATTCTGCACATCTCCAAATGAGCTAAAATTTTACGGAGAATTATTTTGGAATATATAATAAATATTGGAGAGAATAACTACCAGAGGGGGGCTGCCAGGTGGCCACAAAACACCAGGGCGTGCCAGGCCCTCAGGCGCGCCTTGGTGGGTAGTGGGCACCTCGGCCCACCTCGGTGCCCATCTTCTGGTACATAAGGTATTTTTGCCTAGAAAAGTTAAGGGGTGGACTTTCAGGACGAGCGCCGCCGTCTCGAGGTGGAACTAGGGCAGGAGCACTTTTGCCCTCCGGCGGAGTGATTCCGTCGGGGGAACTTGCCTCCCGGAGGGGGAAATCAAAGCCACCGTCATCACCAACAACCCTCTCATCTTTGGGAGGCCAATCCTCATCAACATCTTCAACAACACCATCTCATCTCAAACCCTAGTTCATCTCTTGTGTTCAATCTTTGTACCGGAACCTCAGATTGGTACCTGTGGGTGGCTAGTAGTGTTGATTACATCTTGTAGTTGATGCTCTATGGTTTATTTGGTGGAAGATTATATGTTCAGATCCATTTTGCTATTTAATATCCCTCTGATCATGAGCGTCCATATTATTTGTGAGTAGTTGCCTTTGTTCTTGAGGCCATTGGAGAAGTCATGTTGTGAGTAATCATGTGAATTTGGTATTTGTTCGATATTTTGATGATATGTATGTTGTGATTCCCTTAGTGGTGTTATGTGAACGTCGACTACATGACACTTCACCATCTTTGGGCCTAAGGGAATGCATTGTGGAGTAGTTATTAGATGATGGGTTGCTAGAGTGATAGAAGCTTAAATCCTAGTTTATGCGCTATTCCGTAAGGGGCTAATTTGGATCTATATGTTTAATGCTATGGTTAGATTTTATCTTAATACTTCTTTCGCAGTTGCGGATGCTTGCGAGGGGGTTAATCATAAGTGGGAGGCTTGTTCAAGTAAGAACAGCACCCAAGCACCGGTCCACCCACATATCAAATTAACAAAGTAGCGAATGCGAATCAAACCAACATGATGAAAGTGACTAGATGAAATTCCCGTGTGCCCTCAAGAACGCTTTACTTATTATCTGAGATCGTTTCAGCCTGTACTTTGCCATCAAAAGGATTGGGCTACCTTGCTGCACTTATTGTTACTATTGTTACTTGTCACTTGTTACAAATTATCTTGCTATCAAACTACCTGTTATCGACAATTTCAGTGCTTGCAAAAATTATCTTACTGAAAACTACTTGTCATTTCCTTCTGCTCCTCATTGGGTTTGACACACTTACTTATTGAAAGGATTATGATTGATCCCCTATACTTGTGGGTCATCACAAGCTTAGCCTTCAAATCCTCAGCTACATTGTTGGCACCATTCAGATCCTAGTCCTTGGTTGAGAGTTGCATCTGCAGCTCCTCTAGAGCGAGGGATGTTTTCTACGCTTCGCCCTTGAAGATTTCAATCTCCTTGCCGTTGCTAATGAGCTCCTCCTTTAGCTTGCCCGCCTAGATTTCAAGATCTGCTTTGGCGGTGGCAGCAGCAGCAACCTCATTAGCAGGTTCCTTCAGTTTGGCAGCACTCTCCAAGGCTTGTGCTTCAATGGATTCCTTGTGTTTGTCCTCCAGCGCTTTGGTCTATTCCTTAAGGAGCATTTCAACTTCATCATCCTTGCCCCAGGGGGTGGCGGTGAGGGCTTGTTCCTATGCGACAAGGTCCTTCTCTTTGGCGCTAAGTAGCGCCTCGCGCTTCGTCAACTTGCCATCATGAGTTGCCGCCGTTTCTCTCACGGCAGCAAGTTTCTCCTCCTACCTGTGAGTTTGTGGGTCCGCTAGGTATACCAAGTGTGCAGCTCATCTGCCTTCTCCTTCAGCTTCTGGTCGACCAGATCGGCAGCCTTACGCTCCTCCTGGGCCTTGCTCCACTTTTGGCTGTACCTCTCCTGAACATCCTTGAACCCAATGGACATGGCTTCTAGGAAAGCAAAGTCCTCAGCACTGTCAATAGCATCATCAGCCTTGGTGGACCTCTAGGTAAGGGGAAGAAAGATCCGAGCTATCTCCTCGTCAAAGTTTGGTTGCATGGCATCTGATGAATTGGGGGCTTCGAGCTCATGTTGAGAGATGACCAGCTTCATACTAATTGGCGGGATCTGTCAGGTTGTTGCCATTGGTTGATTGGTGGGGTTCGGCATGGCAGTAACAATGGGCACCTCATCCACATCCATCCAGGCGAGGTCGGGCATGTTGCCATGGAACTCCTCCGATTCCTCGGGGACTTCTCTGATGTTCCTGGCAACTTGCACAAGATCCTCTGCAGCGGCAATCTTGGCGGCTTCCTCAGCAGCATCCTTTGCTATGACGGCCACCTCCACAAGTACTTCACCATCTTTGGGGGATGAAGCTGTGGATTAGGCCCGAAGCAATGACGTAGCGAAAATATAGATTACAAGCCAAGTTCAAAGAAAATAGAAGTTTTGGGCGAAGTGCGTAAAGGCGAGAGAATTTCCCGTTGGCATCTGTTGAGAAGGAACGTCTCCTTCCCCAACAACTTGTAGCGACCCGACCCGAAATCGGTCAAGTCTCTGTGTAGCTGTACCATCCCAAGATCATGCTAGCACACACAGTACATTGATGAAAAGATTCAAAGTTCAATCACACCTGAATTTATTACACGATTCTCATATCGAGTCTTTATTACATCATAATAAATTCGGCCAAAGGCCAACTCATGAGAAATAAACTAAAATCAAGCTGCGGAAGCGTAGACGATAAGCGAGTCCATCCAACTCCATAGGGCAATCGCCAAGCGTGGATCGTAGCCTCACTCCTGGTCGGAAAACTCCTCTGCAACATAAGACGTTGCAGCCGTGTAGGTCAGCATTTTGAATATGCCGGCAAGTCATGAAGAGAGAACAACAATAATATCACTAACACTATATGCAATTTGGCTGTGGGGCTCTAAGTTTTATATTTTTGCGAAAAGCCAATTTTTCCCTACAACAATAAGGACTTGCTTGCAATTACTACAAAATATTGGTTGTTATTGAGATGGTTCCGCCAACCAAGGTCTCATTCCCAATTATTAACTTTCCCCTCAATTAATTTTATTTGTTCGGTGTTGAGATTTCCGAAATACTCCAATTTCCAGAGGCTCAAATGTCCGTAACCGGGGACACGGCTAATCGATTAGGTTTTCACTCTGCAGAGTCTTGTGCACTTTACCCGCAAGAATCGTTCCCTCCTTTATGTCCTCGCACTACCTGGTGTTTGAAGACGGGACGAACGAAACAGGGTCTTCCGAAGAGTTCCTCTGGGCCACTGCCGGTGCCCATCCAATCCTACCGTTCTTCTACATCTCGTAGCACCGTCCGGCCAGAGTCACGCCTAGGGTCGACCAAGCCAGAGCCCATAATGGCTTGCGGCTGCACAGGTAAGCTTCCGGTCAAGGTGTATCCATCCGTCTCTTCGTGGCTGGGTGAAGCTTTCCGCAAGATGTCATGGTGCTTCTCCATGCATCCCGGCCATCCGCTGGTTGCTCCAGGGTGCCCATCAATTCCGTCCTCCACCCAGTAGTGAATTTGAAGTCCATCTTGAACATCTTGAATTCATGGGGTTGTCATCATCTTGACTCTCACATCTCCCTTATGAATCACTCGACCAACCCCGTCTACGAAAGCATAGCAATCAACTACATCGTCCCGGGCATTGGTAACAAGGGGAATTGGGTTCAACCTACCACATGATACTACTCAAGACTTGATTCAATTTTCTCCTACTGCATGCATGGTGGGGAGGAATAATTAAAACAACAGAAAACAGCAAATAGTTAAAATAACTAGAATAGGCTTGTTTTCATGTAAAACTAATTTTAATTAAAACTATAAATACCCAAATAAATCCTACTGCTAGGCAATGTCAAAACAAAGCAGTGGCAAAAAGAATCATTAAAAAAAAATCCTAACTCATTTTATAGCAGAAATACTAATCTGACTAAAACTAACATAAAACAATTTTTAAAAACTAAAACAAGGCCAAACATATTTTATACAGAAACTTTAGGAAATTTGCAAACTAGATCAAAAAGAATCAACTAAAAATATTTAATAACATAAAAGTTATAGATTTTACAAAACTGAAACTATTCTGTTAAAGACAGAAACAAAAACTAAACTAGAAAAAACAAAAAAAAACTAAACGGCTAACGGGCCGAACAGGTGGGCGACGTGGAACTAAACAACGCTCGGGCGAAACTTAACTACACACGCGCGGTTAAATAGAAAAGCCGATCGGCCGGTCTAACAAAAAAAACCGTAACTTAAAAAAAACCGTACCCCTTCGCTCTTCTAATCTAAGCCCTAGGTTAGCGATCGGACGGTGGAGGGGGGTCCGGTGGCTTACAGCGGCGGTGACGGCGGCGAGGTGGCTCGGCGTCGAGGTGGCGGCATGCTCCGGTGGTCCTGGGCGGCGGCGGAGACGTCCGGCGGGTGCGGCTCAACGCGGCGGGGTCGGGGGTGGAGTCGGCAAAGCTCGGGGGCGTCGGAGGCGGTCGTGGCGATGATGACGGCCCCCTGGTGAGCTGCAGCTCCGGCGGGCGGCGGTCGATCTCGGGGTCGACGGTGCGGTGCTCCTGGAGGGAGAAGGAGGTGTCAGGGAGGTGTGGAACGAAGAGTGGGTTCGGGTGGAGGAGTTTGGGGGCAGGGGGTGGCTCACCGGAGGTGGAAACGGCGACGAACCGAGGCGGCGACGGCGAGATCCGAACGGTGTGGGCGTCGGCTGTGGTGAGGTTTGAGCTAGGGTTTTAGGGGGGTTCGAGGGAGGAGAGCGAGGGGTATATATAGGGCATCTTCTTGGAGGAGGGGGCGGAGTCGGAGCGCGATCCCGAGAAGATCGGAACCGTGGCGGCGTCGGGCGTGCTCTGGAGCGGCATGGCGTGCGCGAGGGGAAAGAGATGGGGTGGGGCCGGCGGGTCAGTGAGAGGGGGAGAGGAGGGTTGGGTCGGGCGACCGAAGGGAGAGGGGAGTCGGGCGGGGCAGGCCGGCTCAGGCGCTGGTGGGCTGAGCTCGGCGCTGGCTGGGCCGGTTGGCCTGGCTGGCGCCTGGGGCTTTTCTTTTTTCTTTTTTTTGAATTTAGACAGAGAGAAAAAATAAAAATAGAGAAAAACAAAATATACTTTATATAGGACATATATATATATCAAAAAGATCAGAAAAATAAATCCTACAAGATGAACTATTTTTCAGAGGCAAAATAAAAACTTTATAAAAACATTTTTTTTGTAAACTCCAAATAAAACAAATTTAAATTCCAACTTTTGGCATTGTTTTCTTCTGACATTTTTGGAGTGTCATGTTAGCTCCTCTCATACTTTTGCACAAGTATTGGTCAGGTATTTTTTTGACATAAATTTCAAATGCCAATCTGAATCCAAACTCAAAATGCCTCTGAAATTCCAAATGCCACTCAATTCAAACAAAATGCATAGATGCTTAGCTAATAATTGTAAAACATTCCAAATTGAAAATTTGGGATGTTACAAACCTACCCACCTTAAGATGAATCTCGCCCTCGAGATTCGGGTTGGCTAGCAAATAGGTGCGGGTGGTCTCGACGGAGATCTTCTTCTCGCTCCCAGGTGGCTTCTTCCTCGGAATGATGGCTCCACAGTACCTTACAAAACTTGATGATCTTGCTGCGGGTAACTCTGTTCGTAGTCTCGAGAATTCTGACGGGCTTCTCCTCATAAGTCAGATCACTGTCAAGCTGTATGGCCTCTAGGGGCACTGTATCTCTCAAAGGAATATCGGCCATCTCAGCATGGCATTTCTTCAGCTGGGAAACGTGAAAGACATCATGAACTCCGGACAATCCTTCCGGCAATTCCAACTTGTAAGCAACTTCTCCTCTACGTTCAAGGATTTTGTACGGGCCAATGAACCTGGGTGCTAACTTTCCTTTAACACCGAACCTCTTGATTCCTCGAAGTGGGGACACACGGAGATATGCTCGGTCTCCCGCTTCGTACGTTACTTCCTTGCGTTTACTGTCGGCATAGCTCTTCTGTCTCGACTGAGCTATCTTAAGTCTGTCTCGAATTAGCTTGACCTTCTCTTCGGAGTCTCTGATAAGATCGGGACCAAAAAGTTTCCGGTCTCCAACACCATCCCACAACAATGGTGTTCTGCACCTCCTTCCGTATAGAGCTTCTAAAGGGGCCATCTTCAGACTAGTCTGATAGCTGTTATTGTACGAGAACTCTGCGTATGGCAAATTATCATCCCAGCTAGACCCATAGTCTAGCGCACAGGCTCTCAACATGTCCTCCAGAATATGATTGACTCTCTCGGTCTGTCCATCTGTCTGCGGATGAAAAGCTGTACTAAACTCCAGCCTCGTACCCAAAGTTTCATGCAACTGATTCCAAAACTTTGAGGTAAATTGTGTTCCTCTATCTGACACGATACTCCTCGGAACTCCATGCAGACATACAATCCTGGTCATGTATATCTTGGCTAACTTAGCGCTGGTATAGGTGGTCTTCACGGGAATGAAATGAGCTACCTTGGTCAAGCGATCAACCACTACCCAGATAGAATCATAACCTGAACGGGTCCTGGGTAATCCTGTGATAAAATCCATTCCAAGTTTCTCCCATTTCCACTCGGGTATCGGCAGAGGTTGAAGTAACCCTGCCGGCTTCTGATGTTCAGCCTTTACTCGCTGGCAAACATCGCATACTGCTACGTACTCGGCAATATCCTTCTTCATACCTGCCCACCAGAAACTTTCCTTCAAATGGGGGGGGGGGGGGGGGGGGGGGGGGGGGGGGGGGGGGGGGGGGGGGGGGGGGGGGGGGGGGGGGGGGGGGGGGGGGGGGGGGGGGGGGGGGGGGGGGGGGGGGGGGGGGGGGGGGGGGGGGGGGGGGGGGGGGGGGGGGGGGGGGGGGGGGGGGGGGGGGGGGGGGGGGGGGGGGGGGGGGGGGGGGGGGGGGGGGGGGGGGGGGGGGGGGGGGGGGGGGGGGGGGGGGGGGGGGGGGGGGGGGGGGGGGGGGGGGGGGGGGGGGGGGGGGGGGGGGGGGGGGGGGGGGGGGGGGGGGGGGGGGGGGGGGGGGGGGGGGGGGGGGGGGGGGGGGGGGGGGGGGGGGGGGGGGGGGGGGGGGGGGGGGGGGGGGGGGGGGGGGGGGGGGGGGGGGGGGGGGGGGGGGGGGGGGGGGGGGGGGGGGGGGGGGGGGGGGGGGGGGGGGGGGGGGGGGGGGGGGGGGGGGGGGGGGGGGGGGGGGGGGGGGGGGGGGGGGGGGGGGGGGGGGGGGGGGGGGGGGGGGGGGGGGGGGGGGGGGGGGGGGGGGGGGGGGGGGGGGGGGGGGGGGGGGGGGGGGGGGGGGGGGGGGGGGGGGGGGGGGGGGGGGGGGGGGGGGGGGGGGGGGGGGGGGGGGGGGGGGGGGGGGGGGGGGGGGGGGGGGGGGGGGGGGGGGGGGGGGGGGGGGGGGGGGGGGGGGGGGGGGGGGGGGGGGGGGGGGGGGGGGGGGGGGGGGGGGGGGGGGGGGGGGGGGGGGGGGGGGGGGGGGGGGGGGGGGGGGGGGGGGGGGGGGGGGGGGGGGATATAGATTTTCAACGGAGTGATGAATAGTTCTACCAAGTCTTTATTTGAGTGCGATTATCTTCATCGACATACCAGGCAAGTTCACTTTGACCATGTTTTTCATACCTATGTTTTATTCGCATGTAGTAGCACCCTTTCAACCATCCCTCCAGTAGTGTTGAGTCTTGTAGTTGAGTAGAATGCATGAGGTAGGAACCCATCACCCTGTTACCAAGCCCGGGACGTTATTTATTCTAATGCTACGCTATTGTAGACGGGGTTGGTATGAGTGCTCGGGAGTGATGTGAGTATGAAGGATCCCCTACGTCAATGACGACAACTTCATGATGGCATCGGCAAGGACTGCATCTTCAGGACTTCAAGACCTCAAGATTTCGAGACTCGAGACAAGAATTCAATACACACTACTGGGTGAAGGACGGTTGATGGGCACCCTGGACCAACCAGTGGATGGCCGGGATGCATGGAGAAGCACCATGACATCTTGCGGAAAGCTTCACCCAGGGGGGGGGGGGGGGGGGGGGGGGGGGGGGGGGGGGGGGGGGGGGGGGGGGGGGGGGGGGGGGGGGGGGGGGGGGGGGGGGGGGGGGGGGGGGGGGGGGGGGGGGGGGGGGGGGGGGGGGGGGGGGGGGGGGGGGGGGGGGGGGGGGGGGGGGGGGGGGGGGGGGGGGGGGGGGGGGGGGGGGGGGGGGGGGGGGGGGGGGGGGGGGGGGGGGGGGGGGGGGGGGGGGGGGGGGGGGGGGGGGGGGGGGGGGGGGGGGGGGGGGGGGGGGGGGGGGGGGGGGGGGGGGGGGGGGGGGGGGGGGGGGGGGGGGGGGGGGGGGGGGGGGGGGGGGGGGGGGGGGGGGGGGGGGGGGGGGGGGGGGGGGGGGGGGGGGGGGGGGGGGGGGGGGGGGGGGGGGGGGGGGGGGGGGGGGGGGGGGGGGGGGGGGGGGGGGGGGGGGGGGGGGGGGGGGGGGGGGGGGGGGGGGGGGGGGGGGGGGGGGGGGGGGGGGGGGGGGGGGGGGGGGGGGGGGGGGGGGGGGGGGGGGGGGGGGGGGGGGGGGGGGGGGGGGGGGGGGGGGGGGGGGGGGGGGGGGGGGGGGGGGGGGGGGGGGGGGGGGGGGGGGGGGGGGGGGGGGGGGGGGGGGGGGGGGGGGGGGGGGGGGGGGGGGGGGGGGGGGGGGGGGGGGGGGGGGGGGGGGGGGGGGGGGGGGGGGGGGGGGGGGGGGGGGGGGGGGGGGGGGGGGGGGGGGGGGGGGGGGGGGGGGGGGGGGGGGGGGGGGGGGGGGGGGGGGGGGGGGGGGGGGGGGGGGGGGGGGGGGGGGGGGGGGGGGGGGGGGGGGGGGGGGGGGGGGGGGGGGGGGGGGGGGGGGGGGGGGGGGGGGGGGGGGGGGGGGGGGGGGGGGGGGGGGGGGGGGGGGGGGGGGGGGGGGGGGGGGGGGGGGGGGGGGGGGGGGGGGGGGGGGGGGGGGGGGGGGGGGGGGGGGGGGGGGGGGGGGGGGGGGGGGGGGGGGGGGGGGGGGGGGGGGGGGGGGGGGGGGGGGGGGGGGGGGGGGGGGGGGGGGGGGGGGGGGGGGGGGGGGGGGGGGGGGGGGGGGGGGGGGGGGGGGGGGGGGGGGGGGGGGGGGGGGGGGGGGGGGGGGGGGGGGGGGGGGGGGGGGGGGGGGGGGGGGGGGGGGGGGGGGGGGGGGGGGGGGGGGGGGGGGGGGGGGGGGGGGGGGGGGGGGGGGGGGGGGGGGGGGGGGGGGGGGGGGGGGGGGGGGGGGGGGGGGGGGGGGGGGGGGGGGGGGGGGGGGGGGGGGGGGGGGGGGGGGGGGGGGGGGGGGGGGGGGGGGGGGGGGGGGGGGGGGGGGGGGGGGGGGGGGGGGGGGGGGGGGGGGGGGGGGGGGGGGGGGGGGGGGGGGGGGGGGGGGGGGGGGGGGGGGGGGGGGGGGGGGGGGGGGGGGGGGGGGGGGGGGGGGGGGGGGGGGGGGGGGGGGGGGGGGGGGGGGGGGGGGGGGGGGGGGGGGGGGGGGGGGGGGGGGGGGGGGGGGGGGGGGGGGGGGGGGGGGGGGGGGGGGGGGGGGGGGGGGGGGGGGGGGGGGGGGGGGGGGGGGGGGGGGGGGGGGGGGGGGGGGGGGGGGGGGGGGGGGGGGGGGGGGGGGGGGGGGGGGGGGGGGGGGGGGGGGGGGGGGGGGGGGGGGGGGGGGGGGGGGGGGGGGGGGGGGGGGGGGGGGGGGGGGGGGGGGGGGGGGGGGGGGGGGGGGGGGGGGGGGGGGGGGGGGGGGGGGGGGGGGGGGGGGGGGGGGGGGGGGGGGGGGGGGGGGGGGGGGGGGGGGGGGGGGGGGGGGGGGGGGGGGGGGGGGGGGGGGGGGGGGGGGGGGGGGGGGGGGGGGGGGGGGGGGGGGGGGGGGGGGGGGGGGGGGGGGGGGGGGGGGGGGGGGGGGGGGGGGGGGGGGGGGGGGGGGGGGGGGGGGGGGGGGGGGGGGGGGGGGAAGTTTTGGAATCAGTTGCATGAAACTTTGGGTACGAGGCTGGAGTTCAGTACGGCTTTTCATCCGCAGATAGATGGACTGACCGAGAGAGTCAACCAGATTCTGGAGGACATGTTGAGAGCCTGTGTGCTAGACTATGGGTCTAGCTGGGATGACAATCTGCCATACGTAGAGTTCTCGTACAAGAACAGCTATCAGACCAGTCTGAAGATGGCCCCTTTCGAAGCTCTATACGGAAGGAGGTGCAGAACACCACTGTTGTGGGATGGTGTTGGAGACCGAAAACTTTTTGGTCCCGATCTTATCAGAGACTTTGAAGAGAAGGTCAAGCTGATTCGAGACAGACTTAAGATAGCCCAGTCGAGACAGAAGAGTTATGCCGACAGTAAACGCAAGGAGATAACGTACGAAGTAGGAGACCAAGCATATCTCTGTGTGTCTCCACTTCGAGGAATCAAGAGGTTCGGTGTTAAAGGAAAGTTAGCACCCTGGTTTATAGGGCCCTACAAAATCCTCGAACGCAAAGGAGAAGTTGCATATAAGCTGGAATTGCCAGAAGGATTGTCAGGAGTTCATGATGTCTTTCATGTTTCCCAGCTGAAGAAATGCCATGCTGAGATGGCCGATATTCCTTTGAGAGACACACTGCCCCTAGAGGCCATACAGCTTGACAGTGATCTGACTTATGAGGAAAAACCTGTCAGAATTCTCAAGACTGCAAACAGAGTTACCCGTAGCAAGATCATCAAATTCTGTAAGGTTCTGTGGAGCCACCCCCCCCCCCCCCCCCCCCCCCCCCCCCCCCCCCCCCCCCCCCCCCCCCCCCCCCCCCCCCCCCCCCCCCCCCCCCCCCCCCCCCCCCCCCCCCCCCCCCCCCCCCCCCCCCCCCCCCCCCCCCCCCCCCCCCCCCCCCCCCCCCCCCCCCCCCCCCCCCCCCCCCCCCCCCCCCCCCCCCCCCCCCCCCCCCCCCCCCCCCCCCCCCCCCCCCCCCCCCCCCCCCCCCCCCCCCCCCCCCCCCCCCCCCCCCCCCCCCCCCCCCCCCCCCCCCCCCCCCCCCCCCCCCCCCCCCCCCCCCCCCCCCCCCCCCCCCCCCCCCCCCCCCCCCCCCCCCCCCCCCCCCCCCCCCCCCCCCCCCCCCCCCCCCCCCCCCCCCCCCCCCCCCCCCCCCCCCCCCCCCCCCCCCCCCCCCCCCCCCCCCCCCCCCCCCCCCCCCCCCCCCCCCCCCCCCCCCCCCCCCCCCCCCCCCCCCCCCCCCCCCCCCCCCCCCCCCCCCCCCCCCCCCCCCCCCCCCCCCCCCCCCCCCCCCCCCCCCCCCCCCCCCCCCCCCCCCCCCCCCCCCCCCCCCCCCCCCCCCCCCCCCCCCCCCCCCCCCCCCCCCCCCCCCCCCCCCCCCCCCCCCCCCCCCCCCCCCCCCCCCCCCCCCCCCCCCCCCCCCCCCCCCCCCCCCCCCCCCCCCCCCCCCCCCCCCCCCCCCCCCCCCCCCCCCCCCCCCCCCCCCCCCCCCCCCCCCCCCCCCCCCCCCCCCCCCCCCCCCCCCCCCCCCCCCCCCCCCCCCCCCCCCCCCCCCCCCCCCCCCCCCCCCCCCCCCCCCCCCCCCCCCCCCCCCCCCCCCCCCCCCCCCCCCCCCCCCCCCCCCCCCCCCCCCCCCCCCCCCCCCCCCCCCCCCCCCCCCCCCCCCCCCCCCCCCCCCCCCCCCCCCCCCCCCCCCCCCCCCCCCCCCCCCCCCCCCCCCCCCCCCCCCCCCCCCCCCCCCCCCCCCCCCCCCCCCCCCCCCCCCCCCCCCCCCCCCCCCCCCCCCCCCCCCCCCCCCCCCCCCCCCCCCCCCCCCCCCCCCCCCCCCCCCCCCCCCCCCCCCCCCCCCCCCCCCCCCCCCCCCCCCCCCCCCCCCCCCCCCCCCCCCCCCCCCCCCCCCCCCCCCCCCCCCCCCCCCCCCCCCCCCCCCCCCCCCCCCCCCCCCCCCCCCCCCCCCCCCCCCCCCCCCCCCCCCCCCCCCCCCCCCCCCCCCCCCCCCCCCCCCCCCCCCCCCCCCCCCCCCCCCCCCCCCCCCCCCCCCCCCCCCCCCCCCCCCCCCCCCCCCCCCCCCCCCCCCCCCCCCCCCCCCCCCCCCCCCCCCCCCCCCCCCCCCCCCCCCCCCCCCCCCCCCCCCCCCCCCCCCCCCCCCCCCCCCCCCCCCCCCCCCCCCCCCCCCCCCCCCCCCCCCCCCCCCCCCCCCCCCCCCCCCCCCCCCCCCCCCCCCCCCCCCCCCCCCCCCCCCCCCCCCCCCCCCCCCCCCCCCCCCCCCCCCCCCCCCCCCCCCCCCCCCCCCCCCCCCCCCCCCCCCCCCCCCCCCCCCCCCCCCCCCCCCCCCCCCCCCCCCCCCCCCCCCCCCCCCCCCCCCCCCCCCCCCCCCCCCCCCCCCCCCCCCCCCCCCCCCCCCCCCCCCCCCCCCCCCCCCCCCCCCCCCCCCCCCCCCCCCCCCCCCCCCCCCCCCCCCCCCCCCCCCCCCCCCCCCCCCCCCCCCCCCCCCCCCCCCCCCCCCCCCCCCCCCCCCCCCCCCCCCCCCCCCCCCCCCCCCCCCCCCCCCCCCCCCCCCCCCCCCCCCCCCCCCCCCCCCCCCCCCCCCCCCCCCCCCCCCCCCCCCCCCCCCCCCCCCCCCCCCCCCCCCCCCCCCCCCCCCCCCCCCCCCCCCCCCCCCCCCCCCCCCCCCCCCCCCCCCCCCCCCCCCCCCCCCCCCCCCCCCCCCCCCCCCCCCCCCCCCCCCCCCCCCCCCCCCCCCCCCCCCCCCCCCCCCCCCCCCCCCCCCCCCCCCCCCCCCCCCCCCCCCCCCCCCCCCCCCCCCCCCCCCCCCCCCCCCCCCCCCCCCCCCCCCCCCCCCCCCCCCCCCCCCCCCCCCCCCCCCCCCCCCCCCCCCCCCCCCCCCCTCAACCACTACCCAGATAGAATCATAACCTGAACGGGTCCTCGGTAATCCTGTTATAAAATCCATTCCAAGTTTTTCCCATTTCCACTCGGGTATCGGCAGAGGTTGAAGTAACCCTGCCGGCTTCTGATGTTTCGCCTTTACTCGCTGACAAACATCGCATACTGCTACGTACTCGGCAATATCCTTCTTCATACATGTGCACCAGAAACTTTCTTTCAAATCCAGATACATCTTGGTGTTGCCTGGGTGAATCGAGTACGGTGAATCATGGGCCTCCTGAAGAATTAACTTCCCGACCTCTGGGTCATTGGGCACATAGATACGATCCTCAAACCATAAAGTTCCGTGTTCATCCTCACGAAAACCTTTAGCCTTTCCGTTACTCATCTTTTCCTTTATCTCTGCAATTTCCTTGTCCGTCTTCTGGGCTTCACGGATTCTTTCGGTCAAAGTGGACTGAATATCCAGGGTGGCGACATATCCTCTCGGTACTATCTCCAGTCGGAGCTCTCTGAGATCGTCGGCTAGGGGGGGGGGGGGGGGGGGGGGGGGGGGGGGGGGGGGGGGGGGGGGGGGGGGGGGGGGGGGGGGGGGGGGGGGGGGGGGGGGGGGGGGGGGGGGGGGGGGGGGGGGGGGGGGGGGGGGGGGGGGGGGGGGGGGGGGGGGGGGGGGGGGGGGGGGGGGGGGGGGGGGGGGGGGGGGGGGGGGGGGGGGGGGGGGGGGGGGGGGGGCATCTCCTCTCTCTGAGGTTCAACTCCTTCTGCGTGAAAATGTATTTCAAGCTCTTATGATCCGTGTAAACGTCACAACTATTTCCGACAAGGAAATGTCTCCAGGTCTTGAGTGCGTGCACTACGGCTGCTAACTCCAAATCGTGTGTGGCATAATTCATCTCGTGAGGTCGTAGCTGTCTGGAGGTATAAGCTACAACTTTTCCTTCCTGCATGAGCACTCCTCCGAGTCCTTGACGAGAAGCATCACAATATACCTGGTAATCCTTGTGTATGTCCGGCAAAATGAGCACTGGGGCTGTAACCAAAAGTTTCTTCAGCTCCTGAAAACTGGCTTCACAATCCTCGGTCCAAACGTACTTAGTTTCCTTCTTCAACAGCTCCGTCATGGGCTTAGCAATCTTGGAGAAATTCTCAATAAATCTTCGATAATATCCTGCAAGTCCGAGAAAACTACGGATCTCCTTGACTGAGGTGGGGGACTGCCAGTTGGTGACCGATTCAACCTTGGTGGGGTCGACTGCTATTCCTTCTCCTGAAATAACATGTCCGAGGAATCCGACTTCCTTCAACCAAAATTCACATTTGCTGAACTTGGCATATAACCGATGTTCTCGGAGTTTCTCCAGAACTAGACGCAGATGTTCCTTATGCTCTTCCTCCCTCTTGGAGAAAACCAATATATCATCGATGAACACCACGACAAACTTGTCCAGATATTCCATAAATACCTTGTTCATCATGCTCATAAAATACGCAGGGGCATTAGTCAATCCGAATGACATGACTGTATACTCATATAAACCATACCTGGTGGTGAAAGCTGTTTTGGGTATATCCTGTTCATGAATCTTCAACTGATGATACCCTGATCGAAGATCGATCTTGGAGAATACCTTGGCTCCAACTAGCTGATCAAATAAATCGTTAATCATCGGCAAAGGGTACTTGTTCTTGATGGCCACGTCGTTCAATGAATGATAATCCACAACCATTCTCAGGGTTCCATCCTTCTTCTCTACCAAAAGAACTGGGGCTCCCCAAGGTGACGAACTTGGGCGAATATATCCTTTCTCCAATAATTCCTTGATCTGCTTCTTGATCTCTTCCAAATCATTTGGGGGCATCCGATAAGGTCTCTTGGATATTGGGGCTGTGCCGGGCAATAACTCAATCAGAAATTCAATGTCTCTGTCCGGTGGCATTCCTGGTAATTCCTTCGGAAATACATCGGGAAAATCTTGCACTACAGGCACTTCCTCCTGAACAACACCCATGAGGGAATTCACCTGATGCTTCGTCGGGGTGCGTCTGGATACATACTTGATCCTCTTCTGCTCTGGGGTGGTGAGCAAAATTGTCTTGCGGGCACAGTCGATGTTTCCTTCAAACTTCGTCAACCAATCCATGCCTAGGATTACATCCAAACTCTGGGATTCCAATACTATGAGGTCTGCGGGAAAATCATGGTTTCCGATGCTGAGGGTCGAATGACAGCCTAAGCCTGCCGTCATCTCTCCTCCTGGGGAAGTGACCTGAACCCCCCCCCCCCCCCCCCCCCCCCCCCCCCCCCCCCCCCCCCCCCCCCCCCCCCCCCCCCCCCCCCCCCCCCCCCCCCCCCCCCCCCCCCCCCCCCCCCCCCCCCCCCCCCCCCCCCCCCCCCCCCCCCCCCCCCCCCCCCCCCCCCCCCCCCCCCCCCCCCCCCCCCCCCCCCCCCCCCCCCCCCCCCCCCCCCCCCCCCCCCCCCCCCCCCCCCCCCCCCCCCCCCCCCCCCCCCCCCCCCCCCCCCCCCCCCCCCCCCCCCCCCCCCCCCCCCCCCCCCCCCCCCCCCCCCCCCCCCCCCCCCCCCCCCCCCCCCCCCCCCCCCCCCCCCCCCCCCCCCCCCCCCCCCCCCCCCCCCCCCCCCCCCCCCCCCCCCCCCCCCCCCCCCCCCCCCCCCCCCCCCCCCCCCCCCCCCCCCCCCCCCCCCCCCCCCCCCCCCCCCCCCCCCCCCCCCCCCCCCCCCCCCCCCCCCCCCCCCCCCCCCCCCCCCCCCCCCCCCCCCCCCCCCCCCCCCCCCCCCCCCCCCCCCCCCCCCCCCCCCCCCCCCCCCCCCCCCCCCCCCCCCCCCCCCCCCCCCCCCCCCCCCCCCCCCCCCCCCCCCCCCCCCCCCCCCCCCCCCCCCCCCCCCCCCCCCCCCCCCCCCCCCCCCCCCCCCCCCCCCCCCCCCCCCCCCCCCCCCCCCCCCCCCCCCCCCCCCCCCCCCCCCCCCCCCCCCCCCCCCCCCCCCCCCCCCCCCCCCCCCCCCCCCCCCCCCCCCCCCCCCCCCCCCCCCCCCCCCCCCCCCCCCCCCCCCCCCCCCCCCCCCCCCCCCCCCCCCCCCCCCCCCCCCCCCCCCCCCCCCCCCCCCCCCCCCCCCCCCCCCCCCCCCCCCCCCCCCCCCCCCCCCCCCCCCCCCCCCCCCCCCCCCCCCCCCCCCCCCCCCCCCCCCCCCCCCCCCCCCCCCCCCCCCCCCCCCCCCCCCCCCCCCCCCCCCCCCCCCCCCCCCCCCCCCCCCCCCCCCCCCCCCCCCCCCCCCCCCCCCCCCCCCCCCCCCCCCCCCCCCCCCCCCCCCCCCCCCCCCCCCCCCCCCCCCCCCCCCCCCCCCCCCCCCCCCCCCCCCCCCCCCCCCCCCCCCCCCCCCCCCCCCCCCCCCCCCCCCCCCCCGTTGTTGTTGTTGTTGTTGTTGTTGTTGTTGTTGTTGTTGTTGTTGTTGTTGTTGTTGTTGTTGTTGTTGTTGTTGTTGTTGTTGTTGTTGTTGTTGTTGTGGATGAGCATCTGCATCAGGGCATTCTGCTGCTGGATTAGCTGGGTGAGCTCCGGCGGAAAGTTGAAACCGGGGTCACGTCTCGAAGGCATCTGGTGTTTTGGAGTGGATGAGAAATTAGAATAGAACAAGGGTCTAATGAGAAAATAGCACTACCCATATGAATGCACAATCATAATCACACCAATCATTTATTCAATCATCTCAAACAAGGTTCAATCTCGGATTACAAAATCTCACGACTAATCGAAAATAACGGCCTAACTGATCGACGAAAAATAAAATAAAATAACATGGCGGTCGACTAAATGTCTTCATCAAATATCCTTGCGTCCTCCAGTGCGGCGTCCTCCGGTGCGTCGTCCTCTGGTGCGGCGCCTCCTCTTGCGGCTTCCTTCGGTAGAGCTCTCTTCATAATCCTGGTCATTGCTCACGAGGGGTCCATCATCTCCACTCGAAAAAAGGTCTTCTCCCTGGTCCATCTTTTCCTCCAGTGTGGCAATATATTTCTCCCGGTCCTCGATTCTATCCATAAAATCCTTGACTTCTTCTTCATGTTCAAGGAAGTCCGCGCGTGCCTTCTCCTCCAGTTCTAGTTCACGGAACAACAGCCTCCTATGTACCTTCGAGCTTCGGGGCGTCTGGATTTCCTGGTTCCTGATGAGACTCTCCAAGTCTTGGACATATGAAAGAATGGAGTCGTCCTCCACGGTACGGATGATATCTCCATTCCTAGCTCTGCGAGAAATCATGGCTAGATCTGATGGGTCGAGCTCGGCCCTGTACTCTTCTCGAAGATGTCCAAGTGCACGATAAATCGCTATGTCTCTTCCGAGGATCCAAGTGAAAGCGGTAAACTCAAAGTCGATGGGCTCTGAATGTCCCCCGAAGGTCCTCCCTGGAATGTGCACCTTAATCCTGTAGCGGGTATCCGTCGGAAGTGCATTGGTAGGCTTCCCAGTGATTGAGGGCAGAGCAATCTTCAGCTTCTTCATGATCTGAACCAGCTTCTTGCCGAAAAGCATCGTCTCATCCGGCTGGCAAAACTCCGGTAGCAGAACTGGGGTGAACTCGGCGGCCATCTAGAATGTTGAAAATCGGAGAGAAGTCAGAAATGAACAGGGGAGAATTACGGAATGATAAGGACATAAAATAAAATAGTCTCTTCCTATGGCTATCCGATCCTAGGGGTTACATCCTACGGTCAGCGTGTACTCTGAATACCATCTCTATAGCGACCCGACCCGAAATCGGTCAAGTCTCTGTGTAGCTGTACCATCCCAAGATCATGCTGGCACACACAGTACATTGATGAAAAGATTCAAAGTTCAATCACACTTGAATTTATTACACGATTCTCATATCGAGTCTTTATTACATCATAATAAATTTGGCCGAAGGCCAACTCATGAGAAATAAACTAAATAAAGCTGCGGAAGCGTAGACGATAGTGCGAGTCCATCCGACTCCATAGGGCAATCGCCAAGCGTGGATCGTAGCCTCACTCCTGGTCGGAAAACTCCTCTGCAACATAAGACTTTGCAGCCGTGTAGGTTAGCATTTTGAATATGCCGGCAAGTCAGGGAGAGAACAACAATAATAATGCTAACACTATATGCAATATGGCTGTGGGGCTCTAAGTTTTATGTTTTTGCGAAAAAGCCAGTTTTTCCCTACAACAAAGGACTTGCTTGCAATTACTACAAAATGTTGGTTGTTTAATGAGATGGTTCCGCCAACCAATGTCTCATACTCGAAATTATTAATAACCCATCAATTAATTAATTATGTTCGGTGTTGAGATTTCTGAAATACTCCAATTCCAGAGGCTCAAATGTCCGTAACCGGGGACACGGCTAGTCGATTAGGTTTTCACTCTGCAGAGTCTTGTGCACTTTACCCGCAAGAATCGTTCCCTCCTTTATGTCCTCGCACTGCCTGGTGTTTGAAGACGGGACGAACGAAACAAGGTCTTCCGTAGAGTTTCTCTGGGCACTGCCGGTGCCCATCCGTGTCCTACCGTTCTTCTACATCTGCTGGCACCGTCCGTCCAGAGTCACGCCTAAGGTCAACCCAGCCAGAGCCCATAATGGCTTGCGGCTGCACAGGTAAGCTTCCGGTCAAGGTGTATCCATCCGTCTCTTCGTGGCTGGGTGAAGCTTTCCGCAAGATGTCATGGCGCTTCTCCATGCATCCCGGCCATCCGCTGGTTTCTCCAGGGTGCCCGTCAACCGTCCTCCACCCAGTAGTGAATTTGAAGTCCATCTTGAGCTTGAAGTCATGGGGTTGTCATCATCTTGACTCTCACATCTCCCTTATGAATCTCTCAACCAACCCCGTCTACGAGCATAGCAAAATAAACTACATCGTCCCGGGCAATGGTAACAAGGGGAATTAGGTTCATCCTACCTCATGATACTACTCAAGAACATAACTTAAAATTCTCCTACTGCATGCATGGTGGGGAGGAATAATTCTAATGCAACAAAATCATAGGTATTGTAAAACATGATCAAATGACTTGCCTGACTGACGGTCTTCGAAAGCTAGCGACTCGTAATAGCAGGCTTCGCACTCCGGAAATTCTATCGAAGCAAACAATAATCATATAAGCATACAAACATGCAATCACATTAACATAACAACATGCTAACATAAATCACGCATAAGCAATCAAACCAAAACCAAAGAAAACCAATTGAACTACAAGCCAACAACTAGCAAGAGAAGAAAAAAAACATTTTCTTTTTCTGTAAATAAAAGTTCACCCTCTGTAACTACAGAAAATAATCTAAAATAAATTATAGTAGAGGTAAAGTAAAATTTTAAAATAACTAGAACAACAGAAAACAACAGCAAGCTAAAAAAAACTAGAAAAGCTTGTTTTTGAGTAAAACTATTTTTAATAAAGACTAAAAATACCCAGATAAATTCCTACTGCTAGGCAAGGTCATAACAAGGCAGTGGGAAAAAGAATCACCTAAAAATATTAACTCTAGCTCAATTTATAGCAGAAATACTAATCTGACTAAAACTAATATAAAACAATTTTTTAAAACTAAAACATGGCCGAAACTATTTTCTGCAGAAACTATAGGAAATTTGCAAACTAGAGCAAAAAGAATCAACTAAAAATAATAAATAAACTAAAAGATATAGATTTTTCAAGATTGAAACTATTCTGTTTTAAAACAGAAACCAAAAAAAAAACAAAAAAAACTAACGCGCTAACGGGCCGAAACAGTGGGCGATCTGAAACTAAACAGCGCGCATGCGTTGAATAGGCTAATACGCGTACGGGTTAATAATAAAAAAACCGATCGGGCCGGTTTACACTAAACCGTAACTAAACCAGAAATAAGCCGTAAACTAAACCGTACAAAACCGATCTAATACAAATAAACCTAACCCTTCGCTAGTCTAATCTAGGCCCTAGATTAACGATCTAACGGTGGAGGGGAGCTCAGGAGCGGACGGCGACGACGGACGGAGACGACGGCGGCTCGGGCGATGGCGGTGCGGCGGCTCCGGTCGTCGGGGAGGAAGGCGATGGCGTCGGGGCGATGCGGCGGAGCTTGGGGAAGTCGGGGGCGGCCTCGGTGGTGGTTGAAGACGGCGGAGACGAGCAGAACGAGCTCATCAAGCTCCTATGCTTGACGTGCTCCGGTGACGGGCGTAGATGCTCTGGCGGCTCCCTATAGGCATCGAGGGCAATCAAAAGGGTGTCAGGGAGGTGCGGAATGAACAGGCGGTTCGGGTGGTGTAGCTTGGAAGCAAGGGGGATGCTCATCGGTGGCAGAAGCGGCGGTGAACCGAGGCAGCGGCGGCGAGATGCGTTCGGAGAGGGCGCGAGCTACGGGTGGATTTGAGCTTAGGTTTTTAGGGGGATCGAGAGAGGAGGCCGAGGGGTTTATATAGGGCAGGTTTCTTGCTGAGGGGAAGGCTCGGGGTAGGGTTTTGGGAGAGCGCGGACGTCGAGACCATCGGGCGCGAGCGAGATCCTGGCTCGGGAGGATCGGGAGGTTGGGGATGCCGCGGGCCCCGCGGGTCAGTGAGAGGGAGAGAGGAGGCGGCGAGCGGTCGACCGAGGGGAGAGGGTTCGGGCGTCGGGCGCTGGGACAGGCCGGCTCGGTCGCTGGCTGGGCTGCGGCCTCGCTGGCTGGGCCGTCGGCCTGGCCAGCTCGGGGCGGCTTTTCCTTTTTTTTTTTGAATTAAGGCAGAGAGAAAAACTAAAATAAGAGAAAACTATAATATTTTATATAGTACTTATATATACTAATAAACTCAGAAGAATTAATCCTACAACGTGGACATTTTTCCAGAGGCAAAACAGAAACAAAAAAAACATTTTTTGCAAATTCCAAATAAATTCAAATTTGACTTCAAACTTTTTGGCATTAATTTCTTCTGACATTTTGGAGTGTCATGTTAGCTCCTCTCATACTTTTGATCAAGTATTTGTCAGGGATATTTGAAGTAAATTTTCAAATGCCAAGTTGAATCCAATTCAAACAAAACTCAAATGCCTCTGAAAATTTCCAAATGCCACACAATTCAAACAAAATGCATAGATGCTTAACTAATAATTGTAAAACATTCCAAATTGAAAATTTGGGATGTTACAATAATCAAGTTAGTTTTGTTAGGGTTTGATCCCTAGTATCCTCTATGTTCTGATATTGATGTTACTATGACTTTGCTATGCTTAATGCTTGTCACTAGGGCCCGAGTGCCATGATTTCAAATCTGAACCTATTATGTTTTCATGAATATATTTGTGTTCTTGATCCTATCTTGCAAGTTGTAGACACCTATTACGAGTTATGATCCGCATACCCCAAGGTGACAATAATTGGGATTCTTTCCGGTGATTACCGTAGTTTGAGGATTTCATGTATTCACTAAGTGCTAATGCTTTGGACAGGTTCTCTATTAAAAGGAGGCCTTAATATCCCTTAGTTTCCATTAGGACCCCGTTGCCACGGGAGGGTAGGACAAAAGATGTCATGCAAGTTCTTTTCCATAAGCACGTATGACTATATATGGAGTACATGCCTACATTATATTGATGAATTGGAGCTAGTTCTGTGTCACCCTAGGTTATGACTGCTCCTTGATGAATATTATCCAACACAATTATCATGGCTGATCCAATGCCTATGAGCTTTTCACATATTGATCTTTGCTAAGTTACTTTGATTGCCACTACTGTTACAATCACTACAAACTGCTACTGTTACTTTTGCCACGGTGACCATTACTTCCATACTACTTTGCTACTAAATACTTTGCTGCAGATATTAAGTCTTTCAGGTGTGGTTGAATTGACAACTCAACTGCTAATACTCGTGAATATTCTTTGGCTCTCCTTGTGTCGAATCAATCAATTTGGGTTGAATACTCTACCCTCAAAATCTGTTGCGATCCCCTATACTTGTAGGTTATCAAGACCTTTTTCTGGCGCCGTTGCTGGGGAACATAGCTATATTTGCTGAGTCACTTGGGATTTATATCTGTTGATCACTATGAAGAATTTGAAAAATCCAGGAACCAAGATATTTCCCTCTACTACGAGGGGAGGTAAGGAACTGCCATCACACTCTGCACTTGATTCACCTTATGTTTTGAGTAAGCTTGCAACACCTACACCTGCTATTGATTCTGATATGTCGCAAATAATTGATGATGCTACTTCTGCTATGCGTGATGCTTATGATGATACTACTACTTTGCTTGATAATACTGTGCCACTAGGTGAATTTCTTGATGAACAACTTGCTAGAGCTAAAGATATTGAGAAGTTTGAAACTGATGATATTATTGAAACTGAAAACTTTGAAACACCTATTAGACCTAGTACTCCTAGATATGAATTTCTTGTTATACTTGAAGGTTATGTTATGGATGGAGAGGTAGCTAGGGACTTTCTTGCTTGTAAGGATAGAGAGGATCTTAAGAAACTACTAGTCAAGTTGAAAGAAAAATCTTTGAATGCTAGAATGCAATATGATCCTAAGTTTGCTACTTCACCCGTCTTTGTTACTGATAAGGATTATGAATTCTCAGTTGATCCTGAGTTAATTACTTTGGTTGAATCTGATCCTTTCCATGGTTATGAATTTGAAACTGTTGTGGCACATCCTGGGCAACCTTCAGTTCTTCGTGGGCCTTGCGGAACCAGGCATGCGTCTCGGCGACGCGCTCCTCAAGATCCGCCTCCGCCTTGTCCGCCACCGCCATCCTGGATTTCGCCTTGTCCAGGCGGGCACAGTGGAGCGCCTGGAGCTTCTGGAAGTTGACGCACATGGCCCGAAGAAGCTGCTCCTCTTGGGAATCGCCACCGCTGGCGCTCGGTTCGTCAACAACCTGAAGCCCGGCGGAGGCGAGCGCCTCGTCGTCAAACACCTCCCCCTCAGTTGGCGCCCTGGTGCTCGCCGTTCCTGGGAGGTGGACGAACAGGTTGTCGCTCACCTTCAAGTACTTGCCCGAGCCAGAGGCAGCAGAGGAGGAAGGCTGGTTGTCAACCACCCCTCCTCGGCAGTGGCCTTGCCGGCCTCCCCGGCAGGCCCCTTGCCGGCCTCCTCGGCAGAGGCCTTGCCGGCCTCCCCGGCAGGCCCCTTGGCGGCATCCTCAGCGGCGGCCTTGGCGGCTTCCTCGACGGCGATCTTGTCGGCCTCGACCACGGCGTCCCTGGCGACCTCCTTGATGACGGTGTTAATGTCCTCCCGGTCCGCCGAGGGAGGGTCTAGATACCAAGAAAATGAATGAGCCGGGGCCACGTGAAGGTTCAAAAAGAAGGAGAAAGAACAGGGATGGGAAGCAAACAACTTATAAATTCAAATTTGAATTCAAACTTTTTGGCATTAATTTCTTCTGACATTTTGGAGTGTCATGTTAGCTCCGCTCATACTTTTGATCACCCCCCCCCCCCCCCCCCCCCCCCCCCCCCCCCCCCCCCCCCCCCCCCCCCCCCCCCCCCCCCCCCCCCCCCCCCCCCCCCCCCCCCCCCCCCCCCCCCCCCCCCCCCCCCCCCCCCCCCCCCCCCCCCCCCCCCCCCCCCCCCCCCCCCCCCCCCCCCCCCCCCCCCCCCCCCCCCCCCCCCCCCCCCCCCCCCCCCCCCCCCCCCCCCCCCCCCCCCCCCCCCCCCCCCCCCCCCCCCCCCCCCCCCCCCCCCCCCCCCCCCCCCCCCCCCCCCCCGTCGGGGGCTGCTATCCGGGCTGCTCTCCACCAGCAACGGCGTACGCGAAGTACCCGCCGGGGGTTTGTCGCCCATCGAGGCCTTGGCCCTCTTCACCACCCTCTGGGCCAGTGTCTCCGTGTCCCTGTGAAGATAACATCAAATCAAAGGAGGATAACACAAGAGTAAGGTCATGAGATGATGTGGGGGGCGAAATACTTACTCGTCCTCCACCTCCTCCTTCTCTAGCTTCCTCTTCCTCGCCGGGCTAAAAGATCCGAGGTCAAACTCGGCCTCCAAGGTGCTGTCCAAAGGAGGAGGAGAAGGGGATGGGGTCCAGTGCCGCTTGAACGAGGAGGAAGCAGTCGCTGCCCTCTTCACCACCGCGGCCTTCACCGCCTTCTTCGCTGCTGCGGCCTTCATCGCCCTCGTCTGGCGCACGAGCTGCTCCTAGGCCGGCTGCCGTAGCGTGGTCCTGCTGGGCTGAACCGGCACACCAGAGCTGGCCCACCACAGGACGCGCTGCCTCCCCGCGGCCGGGGGGTCGTTCGCCTCGACCTCCTCTTCGGACGATTCGTCGCCCGCGTCTTCAACAAGGGGGGCCTCGGCACCGGCGCCGCTGGCCTCCCCGGCAGACTCCGCCCACTGGGCAAGCTCCTTCTCCTCCGCGGCCGCGTCGGCCTCGTCCTCCATTGCGCCAACACTGCCGGCCTCCCTGGCGAGTGCCGCCTCCGCCGCCCTGGCGGCTATGTAGTCCAGCTCCGCCTTGGTTGTGTCGTGGATGAGCAGCGACTCGTCACGGACATAGCTCTCCGACAAAGTGTCAAAAACTCCTGCACCTTCTTCGCTGGCGGCTCAGCCCAGGCTGGGTCAAGGCCATGCGCATTGAAGTCCGGCATCATGGCGATGATGGCGGACTGGTGAGAGTTGTTGCTTAGCGGGACCACTCCTGCCGGCAACCCAAACAGGGGCCCCTTGACGGCCTTGCCGGCCTTCGCGGCCCTGCCAGTCCTCTCAACCCTGCCATCGCCATCCACGTCGAGCTTAAAGAGCCTTTGATAGAAATGGGCGTGCCCCATCACCGTGAAGTTGTGCTTTAGGCCAGGGCAGAGCCTTATGATGTCGGCCGCATTCCTGAAATCCCAGGCCGGCCTCCGCTTGTTGTGCAGCGGGGCGATTCGGCGACGGATGAAGTCGGCCCCGATCATCTCGAGGGTGAACCCGACCATGGTGAGGCGACGGATCCTGGTGGTAACAACCGTGAGTTTCTCGTCGTTGGCGTCGAGGTCGCTCCAGTCCCTGCGGCGGGTCGGCGGGCTCTAACGAACTCGGCAGAACTCCTGCGGATCCTTGTCCTCGATCCAGCACCACTGGCTCCGCCACTCCTCCCACCTCTCCTTCTGGGCACCCTCTGGATACGTGCCCTTCTCCTGGGTCCTCGGGATCCAGGTGATGCAGCCGGAGATGGCGCCCCCTGGCTGGAGGCGAGGGGAGAAGTAGTGGCGGAAGAGCGCCATGCTAGGGAGCACCCCGGCAAAGCCCTCGCAGAGATGGGCAAAGAAAGCCATGCACGCCACGGCATTCGGCGTAAGATCCAGAAGATGGAAGCCGTAGGTGTGCATGACGTTGTTGAAGAAGTCAGAGAAAGGGGGGCAGAGCCCGCAGGAGAAGAAATCAACGAAGAAGGGGTACCGATTTGGGCCGGCCTTGGCGAAATCGGCGGGGACGACGCGCGTGGCAGAGTGCCCCGTCGTCTTCCTCCCCCACAGGGGCAAGAAGTAGTTCCTGAGGTGGACTGCATCGACCATCGAAGGGAAGTAGGCGAGCTGCGTCCGCCGCACCACGAACTCGCTCTCCGGCGCCTCCTTCTCCCCGGTGTCCTTGGCCGCTCCCTTGCCCTTGCTGGTTTTGGGTGCCATGGCGGCTGGGAGAGGGCGAAAGATCAAGAGCAATAGGGGCACAGCGGCAGCAAGTAGAGGCGAGAGCTTCGAATCTTTCGCTTGAGGAAGAAGAGGGGAACGACGGTTCCGAGATTGGAAGAGGCGTAGAGGGTAAATGAGCAGCGCGCCCGCAGTTTTTCCTTTTTATGGGGAAGGCGCATGCCGCCTCTTTACCATTTATCATGATGTGACACATGCATGCAGCAACCGCCCCACGCACGACCCCCACGTCACGCATTCAATGTGGGTCATGGGGAAGCGCAACGAGCGAGGGAGTTACTTCAGTAAAAACTCCGTCTCACGCACGCCCGCGCACCGTTCTGGGCCTGGCCCAATAATGTCCTGCGCTTATATGTGGCCCAGGCCCAGGGGCTCCTGTCGGTGTACAAAAGTAGGGGCCCCTTTTTGTACCCCTTTACTCGTGCGCGGGCAGTCACAGCCCCACGCCCGTGGCCATGCTTGGCGGGGCAGAGGAAGCAAAGACGACCAGAGCTATGCTCAAGGACCGAGGCATGAAGAGCAGAAGGGCGAGGTGAACTCCCCCGGCAAGGTCCTTGCCGGGGCGGCCTCCACAGCCCCGGCAAGAACATTGCCGGGGCAACTTGCCCAACACCAGCGGAGCCACCACCCTTGAGCCTGAGAGTTCCGACGTCCTCAACCACATTGGAACCAAGGATCGGGAGGCGCCTCCATGGTGGCATGCAGATCTTTGTGAAGACCAAGAACATACAAGACTAGATGAGAATCAGAAGACGAAGATCCTCAATAAGATCCTTGCCGAGGATACCCACGAGACCCCCTCCCAAGACCCTTGCCGGGGACGCCCACAATGCCGCGGCAAGACCCTTGCCGGGGCCCATGTAAGACTCTTGTCGAAGACATCCGCGGGGCCGCAGCCAGGCCCGCACCTGCCAAGGCTCCACCACTGTTCCCACATAGCTGCCAGCCCACCAACTAGGCAGGCACCTATGTGGCGACGTGCGGCTTCCAGGCCAACTTAGCAAAGCACCTGCGTGGTGGCATGCAGATCTTCGTGAAGACTCTGCCACCGCACCAACTCAGCAGCCAGCCAGCTAGCGTGGCGCTACACGCCTTGTCAGCTTGGACGCGTGTCGGAGCGAGGCGAGGCGGCGACAGGTGGGACAAGCTTCCTTGCCGTCCCCAATAAAGCGAGAAGGGCACATCGGTAGCGCATTAAATGCGTTTGTCCTATGGTGCCAGGAGATAGACTCGACCACTGTACAACTTTCCACCTCCTGTGTGCCACTGTGGCAGCCCCTTTTGACTATAAAAGGAGGCCTGCGGCGTACTGAGAGAGGATTCAGACTTTTTGTACCCTGCACGCTTTGTAGCTAGTCCAAGAACACCAGATAAATACAAGCTAGCGGGAGTAGGGTATTACACATCGCTTGCGGCCCGAACCTGGATAAATCTCCCGTGTTGATCCCTCAAACCCGCTCTTTCCACAGCCTCGCGCCCGCCGACCATAGAAGGGATTCCCCATGATCCCATAGGTGTCGTTTCCACCGACAATGAGTGAAGTATGTTGGCAGAGTCACCCTCAAGAACTCTCTAGTTCTTCTTCTTCGGGATCCACATCAACTTGATGGGAATCCTGGGAGTTGTAGTCGTACTTGATGAAGTAGAACTTGATGTAGTCTTGGGAGCCCACTTGACCAAGGGCCTTGGGATCTTCTTCAAATACATCAATCTCCTCTTGAAGCTTGTCCTTGCCTTTTTGCTTGTGGTCTTGTGGTGGAAGATCATCTTGAGCTTGTGTCCGCTCGAAGGAAGTAGGATCATACTTCTATTGTTGAGGAACAAACTTCGTCTTGGGGTATTGATCTTCTTCCCACTCAACTCCATTGGCATTGAACTTTCGTTCAAAACCAACACCTTGATTCTTCCGGTGCCTTCCTTGCTTGCGTACAGTTTCCTCGAATTGCTTACTTCCGGCAAGGCTCTTGTAAACACCTTTCTCTATAATTCCCTTCAATAAGCTATTTTCTTGCTCAAGTGTAACTTGGCTAAGAGAATCATTAGTGGAATCAAGAGAACTACTAGAAGCAACAACATTGGATTTGACATGATTATTGTTACTACTAGAAGAAGAATCTTTCTTGTTCTTGTTGCGAGATTTCACTTGTGGCATGTAAGTAGACAAGAGTAAATGCTTGGCAATGTAAGAAGAACTTTTCTTATGAAGATCATCATTGATTGCTCTGAAGAACCCATGCTCTTGCTCAAGGTTGAGCTTTTCAAAGTGTAGCATCTCATGAGTCTTTAAAAGCTCTCGATGATCTTCAAAGGTAGTTTCATGAGCTAACTTAAGAGTGTTTAGTTCTTTAGTTAGACACTCAATCTCCTTCTTATCACCGTCATTCATTTTATCTTGATTAGCATGATTAATAGCAAGTTCATCATAGTTTTCATCACTAGAGTTGTTAATAAGTAAATCATCATCACCTAGCAAATCATCTTCATCACTATTGAAATCAACATACTTGGGATGTGATACCTTTGGGCCTTTAGCCATGAAGCATCTACCAATTCCTTCATTTGGTGAGTCAAATATGTCATAGGAGTTGGTTGACACAAGTGCTAGACTGGCAACACCTTCATCTTGAGTATATTCGGAGTCGGAGTGATAACTTCTCTCGGAGTGATGGTCGGAGTCGGAGCCGGATACCCATTCACCAACATGAGCTTGATGTCTTCATTTTGTGTAGCTCCTTGATGACTTGTCCTTCCTTTCCGAATCCTTGCTTCTGCGAGAGGTTCTTCGTTCATAACGATCATCTCTACTCCTTCTCTCTCTTGGAGGTGATTCTTCTCTTTTACTTCTCCTTTTAGGTGAGTCTTCTCTTCTTTTGTAGGGAGCCGTACACTCATTGGAGTAGTGTCTAGGTCTTCCACAATTGTAACAATTATGCTCACGACTAGAAGATCTTTTGTCATTGTAGGACTTTGACTTGGAACTTCTTTCCTTGCTTCTACTCTTGTAGAACTTGTTGAAATTCTTCACCATTAGGCTCAATTCCTTATTGAAGGCTTGTTTCTCACTTGATGATGTAGGAGCATCCCATGAGGCTTTGTAAGCACCACTTGACTTGTTGTGAAGCTCTTCTTTATCCTTGAGTGACATCTCATGAGCAACAATTCTACCAATGCCTTCCGTTGGCTTGAGATCTTTGTAATTGGGCATCATTTGGATCAATGTGCACATGGTATCATATTTTCCATCCAAGGCTCTTAGGATCTTCTTGATGATGAATCTGTCGGTCATCTCTTCACTTCGTAAGCCGGCAATCTCATTGGTGATGAGAGCAAGCCTAGAGTACATTTCAGCGACACCTTCACCATCCTTCATTTTGAACTTGTCAAGCTGACTTTGAAGCACATCCAATTTGGATTCCTTGACGGAGTTGGTACCTTCATGCATATCAATCAAAGTATCCCAAATTTCCTTTGCATTCTCAAGATGGCTGATTTTGTTGAATTCTTCGGGGCACAATCCATTGAAGAGGATATCGCAAGCTTGAGCATTGTATTGCAACATCTTCAATTCTTCCGCGGTAGCTTCATGATTCGGTTCTTTCCCATCAAAGAATTCACCTTGCAAGCCAATACACACAATAGCCTAAACGACGGGGTTATGTCCAAGAATATGCATTTTTATCTTATGCTTCCAACTAGCAAAATTAGTACCATCAAAGTAAGGACCTCTACGGTGGTAATTTCCCTCGCTAGACGCCATACTCTCCTAGGTTGTGAAACCACGGCTATGATCACCAAAGCTATGGAAAACCAAGGCAAATGGAGACCAATGCTCTGATACCACTTGTAGGATCGAAAGTATGTCTAGAGAGGGGGTGATTAGACTACTTGACCAAATAAAAATCTAGCCATTTCTCAATTTTAAGTCTTGGCAGATTTTAGCAACTTAGCACAAGTCAAGCAACCAACCTACACATGCAATTCTAAGAGTATAGCAACGGAATGTAAATCATTGCATATGAAGGTAAAGGGGAGATAAACACAAGCTAGCAGGAGTAGGGTATTACGCATCGCTTGCGGCCCGAACCTGGATAAATCTCCCGTGTTGATCCCTCAAACCCGCTCTTTCCACAGCCCCGCACCCGCCGACCGTAGAAGGGATTCCCCGTGATACCATAGGTGTCGTTTCCACCGACAATGAGTGAAGTATGTTGGCAGAGTCACCCTCAAGAACTCTCTAGTTCTTCTTCTTCGGGATCCACATCAACTTGATGGGAATCCTTGGAGTTGTAGTCGTACTTGATGTAGTCTTGGGAACCCACTTGACCAAGGCCTTGGGAGCTTCTTCAAATGCATCAATCTCCTCTTGAAGCTTGTCCTTGCCTTTTTGCTTGTGGTCTTGTGGTGGAAGATCATCTTGAGCTTGTGTCCCCTCGAAGGAAGTAGGATCATACTTCTCTTGTTGAGGAACAAACTTCATCTTGGGGTATTGATCTTCTTCCCACTCAACTCCATTGGCATTGAACTTTGGTTCAAAACCAACACCTTGATTCTTCCAATGCCTTCCTTGCTTGCGTATAGTTTCCTCGAATTGCTTACTTCCGGCAAGGCTCTTGTAAACACCTTTCTCTATAATTCCCTTCAATAAGCTATTTTCTTGCTCAAGTGTAACTTGGCTAAGAGAATCATTAGTGGAATCAAGAGAACTACTAGAAGCAACAACATTGGATTTGATATGATTATTGTTACTACTAGAAGAAGAATCTTTCTTGTTCTTGTTGCTAGATTTCACTTGTGGCATGTAAGTAGACAAGAGTAAATGCTTGGCAATGTAAGAAGAACTTTTCTTACGAAGATCATCATTGATTGCTTTGAAGAACCCATGCTCTTGCTCAAGGTTGAGCTTTTCAAAGCGTAGCATCTCATGAGTCTTTAAAAGCTCTCGATGATCTTCAAAGGTAGTTTCATGAGCTAACTTAAGAGAGTTTAGTTCTTTAGTTAGACACTCAATCTCCTTCTTATCACCGTCATTCGTTTTATCTTGATTAGCATGATTAATAGCAAGTTCATCATAGTTTTCATCACTAGAGTTGTCAATAAGTAAATCATCATCACCTAGCAAATCATCTTCATCACTATTGAAATCAACATACTCGGGGTGTGATACCTTTGGGCCTTTAGCCATGAAGCATCTACCAATTCCTTCATTTGGCGAGTCAAATATGTCATAGGAGTTGGTTGACACAAGTTCTAGACTGGCAACACCTTCATCTTGAGTATATTCGGAGTCGGAGTGATAACTTCTCTCGGAGTGATGGTCGGAGTCGGAGCCAGATACCCATTCACCAACATGAGCTTGATGTCTTCGTTTTGTGTAGCTCCTTGATGACTTGTCCTTCCTTTCCGAATCCTTGCTTCTGCGAGAGGTTCTTCGTTCATAACGATCATCTCTACTCCTTCTCTCTCTTGGAGGTGATTCTTCTCTTTTACTTCTCCTTTTAGGTGAGTCTTCTCTTCTTTTGTAGGGAGCCGTACACTCATTGGAGTAGTGTCCGGGTCTTCCACAATTGTAACAATTACGCTCATGACTAGAAGATCTTTTGTCACTGTAGGACTTTGACTTGGAACTTCTTTCCTAGCTTCTACTCTTGTAGAACTTGTCTTCCACAATTGTAGCAATTACGCTCATGACTAGAAGATCTTTTGTCATTGTAGGACCTTGACTTGGAACTTTTTTCTTTGCTTCTACTCTTGTAGAACTTGTTGAAATTCTTCACCATTAGGCTCAATTCCTCATTGAAGGCTTGTTTCTCACTTGATGATGTAGGAGCATCACATGAGGCTTTGTAAGCACCACTTGTCTTGTTGTGAAGCTCTTCTTTATCCTTGAGTGACATCTCATGAGCAACAATTCTTCCAATGACTTCCGTTGGCTTGAGATCTTTATAATTGGGCATCATTTGGATCAATGTGCACACGGTATCATGTTTTCCATCCAAGGCTCTTAGGATCTTCTTGATGATGAATCTATCGGTCATCTCTTCACTTCCTAAGCCGGCAATCTCATTTGTGATGAGAGCAAGCCTAGAGTACATTTCAGCGACACCTTCACCATCCTTCATTTTGAACTTGTCAAGCTGACTTTGAAGCACATCCAATTTGGATTCCTTGACGGAGTCGGTACCCTCGTGCATATCAATCAAAGTATCCCAAATTTTTGTTGAATTCTTCGGGGCACAATCCGTTGAAGAGGATATCACAAGCTTGA